>OMKL01065462.1:0-13029 GCA_900302295.1 Parasudis fraserbrunneri | reverse complement strand
TATGATCACCTGTCAGTATGAACACTAAATATATACTTGACCACCTGTCCATATGAACACCAAATATATACATGACCACCCTCCGCCCTTGCAGCATGTCTACATATTTGTGTATTGTTTTTTTGTATTGCATTTTAACATTGTTTTCATCCTTGTAAATGCAGAGAACCATTGTAAATAAGGCCTTGGTTTCAACTGGGTCCCCTGCCTCAATAAAGGTAAAAATACAACAACAAAAATCAAATTAGATAAAATACATTTAATAAATACACACATCTATGATCACTAATTTAAACATCTCATTTTGGGCTACTTGCCACAGATTGAATGGTGGTGGCCCAGTTAATAATTGAGTGCCCTAGTCGAACCACCTGCAGATGCATGTGATAATCACGTGTGGATGACTACAACACTTGCACATGATCCAAAGGAAAGAAGAAAGACTATGCAGAAGAGAGAGGGGGGGGGGGGGGCGAAATAAGAGAAAAAGACAAGAAGTAGATCAATTGTCCCAGTAGATAAATTGTTGAAACACCTGCAGATTCTTGTGATAATCACATGTTCAAAAAAACAACACTATGAACAAACACTGGATGATCACAAAAAAATAAAACAAGACTGCATTTGTACATAACACAAGTACTTAACATTGTGCTCTCTTGTTATTTTCCCAAGAAACCAATGCTCCATGGGTCATCTAATTTGGGTAGTCAGGAAAAAATATACAAATACATGATCTTATTTGTAGTTTTTGGTATAGATGCTTTGTTCTTGTGAAATAATATGTATTTGAAGTCTATAGCCCTCCTCCAATGATTGATGAAGTGTAATGGCCAGAAAAGCGGAAATAACAGGAAATAGCAGGAAATAGCAGGAAACTCCTAATTTCTACTGCTTCTTGCTGCCTGGATATGTGATTAAACCTGAGCACTGTATCCATTATCGTTGTGCAATTATCTAGTGGCAAAGAACAGTGTTGTAGACTAAGGGTAGCTGACAGTCGGACCCACAGTATACAAGTAATGGCTTTTTAAAGTTGTACATTTTGACCGTTGATTGTAGTGGCAGCATTTGGCCAATAGGTGTGAAATTTGGTGTGAGGCATTGGCACACCAATATCTGTCACTGTGGCAATTTCATGTCTCTATCATGTGAATCATGTGCCATCATGTGGTTGAATGACTCGTGTGAAGTTTGGTGCAAATCAGACAAAGCATTCACAAGTAAAACTTCACTTCCTGTTTACAAAGCATTTTTCCAAAATTTCATTGGATGCGGTCATATGGTTTGGCTTAGCAACTTTCAGAATTACACAGTGAAAGATGTTCGTCCCTAGATGCCACACAGCAGATTTCATGAGAATCTGACATTTTCTTTTCTTCAGAAAAAGCCAATTGGCTTTTCAAAGTTTGACATTTTGACCTTTGATTATAGCACCACCATTAAGCCAATTGGTGCTATATTTGTTGTGATGTGCTGACACAACAATATCTATCATCATGGCAAATTGCATGTCTTTATCATGTACCGGCAATGTCATGGCAAACAATTTCTATTTATTTATTTATTTTGGGACAGAGGGGCGGACGGACAGACGGACGGACGAACAGACAGATGGACAGACAAACTGACTTATACTAGCTGCTTGGTCACAGCTATCTTTAGCATCAAAGATCACCATTCTGTCAATGCTTGACCATGTTGAAGGTCACAATTAGTGTCCCTCTGTTTTTAGGGGCCATGAGCTGAAAAGGTTGAGATTAGACTACAGGTTAGTTATGCTGTTTTTTGGGAGACGCCTTCTATTTGATGTTTCTTAAAGGCCTTGACTGTACTCCAACTGTAAGCAAAGGGTAGCCCACCACCAAAATTAGGAATGGAAAGAGGTTTTCACTCTCAAGTTGAAGGAAAATCAGCCTGTGGCTCTGCACCCAGTTGAGATGTTTCCATCATTCTTAACTCATTTATTACATGTTAGATTTAATCTTTGCTTACTGCACACAGCTGTAATTGAAAATGGTTTCTAAAAGTTTGCATGCATTATATTATTATTTTAACACAAATTTTTATTAGCTTATAAATCGTAGCTTACCCAACAAAGCATTTTCTCCCTATAAAACCTGGAGGGGGCAGTTCACATAAATACATGGTTATATAACTACCCATTAAAGCTATGGTACGTCATTTATTTCACAATCTAAGCATGGGTATTCACACATATTCAAGATTGACTATGGACAGGATGGAACAAAAGCTATTCAGAATTTTCTTTATCTATCATAAAAAAAATCATGTTTATTGAAAACATTCCAAATCGTCACCTTCTTAAACCAGTCGCCTAAGTCACTTTTTCAAGTTTTTTAGAAAACACAAAAAACTGAACCAAATTCAGAATATAGTGTTTTTAGGCAAAAAGAACGTTTTCCTCAAAAACTGACATAGGCAATTATTTTAAGAAGGTGACGAAATGTAAAAATAATTTAATTTAAATAAAACTAAATAAAAAAAAAGACTTAGACTTATCAGACCTTGTATTATAGGCTAAGACAATACATTTCCAATTGAAAATCTTCAGTCCAATAAACTAAAATCAAAGCTAGAAGTGGGATGACTTTCAGAGGGCACCAAACTGCAATCATGGATGCTGCCTTTAATACCTTATTTTGGATATTCTAAAGGTCCACTCAGCAATCCAAATGTAAACAAAAGAGTAGCCCCCACCACTGTGCCTGGGTGTGATTAAATGCCTCCAATTAATCAAAGTATAAGCAAAGCCTTTCGTGGGGCAATAGTGGCTCAACGGGGTGTGACATACAACAATTTCAGATCGGGCCTATAATCAATGCATTGGATCATTATTAATAATTTATAAAACATGATTTAGTTGCATATTATTTCTTATTTTAAAACAGGTACAGTTGGGGCAGTGCAACCAATAAATGGAACTTGGGAGACTTGACCTGAAAGTCATGACTTTGCTTTCCACAGCCGAGCTTGGATCCCCACAACTGTGTCAACAACAGCCACAGCAGAACAGAGTGGTTTATGTGTCCTCAATGTAGGCCAATTGGGCTTTTATGGTCTCCCAATTGACCTCGATAATACAGTCTATGAGCCAGGAGAAGCATAAGACAGGCTTTTATATGGCCAATAAAAACCAGTGACCTCACAGTCCCTGGCGTCGGCGTGGTAACACAGAAGTCACGCTCCCCTTCATGTATGATGAGAGGGAGCCCTCATTAACTCAGCGCTCCTCTCCAACAGTTGATGGTTAAATTCTGGGCTAGAGGCCTCCTCTTCTATAATCCCATTAACATCTCCAGGCTCAAAACCCTGACTTAATTGTTAGAGAAATTGGGTTTAGGGACCAGGGAGCTCGCTCAGACAGAACAAATTCTATCAAATTGTGCGCATCTTGAACAAATTTAGCAAAATCCACATCAAGGCAACCCCGGCTTTTTAAATCCACTTATTAGATTAATGGAAAACCCCATTTAAGGGTGACTTGAGTCAGAGCGGCGTTGAAATTGAAAAATGCAGCTGTTGGTGACAAATTGTGCAAGCTCGTTTTCTTCTGTGCTTTACCCCAAATGAAAATAGCACAACAGTTGTGCAATAATAGACTGTGACATGGGAAGGTAGACACAGTGTTGTCACATAGTGACTCATTCACGTACACTCATATAACAGCTTTTGAAAGAAACCTCATCAATAACACCTATCTTCCTCTCATGGTTTTCATGGGAAAAATAAAACAGTGTAGACTATAGGGACTGATTTGATAAATCACACCATAGGGATGAAACAAGGTGTACTGCACCTCTATGTGTCACACCATCTTAATCATCATCTTAGGATTTGTTGTTTGGAATTTGTAGCACCGGATGGCCATGTCACATGCAGTACAATGTTAAATTGCATATTCCTTTGAGCTACAGACATGCATGTAACTCTCACATCTATATAGATACAGTATCCACCAAGGACCATCAGACAGGGTTGGATACTTGGGGGCCGCAGGGAATTGAACCTGAGACCTTCCAGTTAGAGGATAACCTCTGGTAAGTGGAAAGCAAAACTAGATGGTGTGGTGCACATCTCAAATCAGTCACAGTAGGCTGTATTGTACTGTTTTATTTTTCTCCTGAAAAGGTCTATACAAAGAAAATGTGTTTAATGTCCATATCGAAGGAGATATGAGTCACGTGAATGACTCACGATGTGCCTATACCGTCTCATGACAGCCTATTATTGTGCTAGGGTTGGGAGGGACAGTATATTGTATTCCAAGGTATGCCGTCATGGATCCATGCAGATGTATGAGTTTTTCAAATACCATCATCAATGATATATACATTTTATTTAATCAATATGGTTTAAAATTGCACTTTGCAATAGTTTTAGGAACTTTGTTGAAACTGGATTACAACAGACCATTTTGAATGAAATACTACCATGACAACTGTATTACAAATAAACATAAAAAAGATGTCATATTACACTGTAATTTGTAGTGAAAAACAAACAAACAAACAAACTTTCAGTCAACAGTCAAATATCATTATTCCGACAAAAATAGGAAATATATTGTGATATGATATTTTGGTCATATCGCCCTGCCCAAATTGTAACTGTATTGCAATTTGGTAATTAGGCTCATGTAGGTAAATACTTTAAATGGTCAGGTAAAATGGTGTGTACATTCTGTATACCTGCAAATACCCTTGATTACATTACTGTGAAATGAGTTTTACCTGACCCATTCTTTCACCTCCCAGCAGCCGCTGATGAAAAATACAATACTGCTGTTGCTGACATATTCTGTTCAGGCTAATTGTCCTGATTGCACTTTGGGTATTGTCTTAGTTGTGGTATTTCAGTGAGGGGTTTCCCATTGCGGGATCAGTAAAATACTACTCCTGATACTCTAACCGCTATTCTTCATGAATGGATCCTTCAGACCAACAATGAGTAGTCTGTAGGGTAGTAATCTGAATATTGACTATAAATATTTAAATGAGAATAGGCTAAACAGAGGAGAGGACTCTATCTGACCACTTTACAGGCTCGATGCTATCAAGGAAAGTGGGACCTTGCGTTTAACCTTGAATTGTCACACTGTGTGTTGTTGCTGATAATGAGAGACCAAATGAATAGAGAATAGGGGCAGGCATTGGGTCATTTGCAGATGTATTCAAAGCTACTTAGTTTGCACCTGACATCACATTAGGTCCTGAAACCCCCTCCCCCAGTCAGTCCATCCATTCTATAGCCTACCCTACTGTAAATGATTAGCTGAATGAATATTGAGGGAGATTCAGGAACAGCTCATGGTTGATTGGATTGGCTCTCTCTCACAGGGGATCTTGCTACACCAACAAGGACAAAAGCTTTGTTTAAAAAAAACAACACTCAAATATACACTGCTATTCAAATTCCGCCATTTGTTTTTGCTTTTAGCTACCACCTTATGATAATAAACAAACAAATACATAAACAAATAAGTAAAACAAACAAAACCTCAAAATATTTTTTTTTTAGTAAACTGTCAAATAAAAGCCCCTATCTGTCTTAAAATTGGTCCATTCAATAAGATTTTTGACAGCAATGACTATAAAAATATTCAATAAAATATGAGTGAAATAAGAAACGGCCACAGGCCCACAGCCAGCTCAATAAAAATGGATGTACAATATGGCATGCCATGAAATGACCGACAGGGTAATGAAGAAGCTAATGAGGGGAATCAAGACCGCTCCAGTGCCAATAAATCAAAACTATTGTGCCTACAATGATATAGGAGCAATCACCAACAATGGTCAGACTGCTGGGAACAGTAGGGTGAGGGGCAGAGGAGGAGGGCTGACACTGTAATGTAAGTCAATGTCAAGAGCATGCTGGTGGCATTTTATGGCCTCTTAGAGTGCTACTATGGCCAAAGCCTCATTTTGTATGGAGAAAAGGACTTCAAGAGCATTCTGTGAGTGTGATAATAAAAATACGTAATAAAGACTTCATACTGAATGCATGAAAATATGGGAATCACTTAACCTTGCATCACTTCTAGTAGGCCCTCCTCCAGATAAAATCAATCCCTGAGTTGACCACTGAAGTGTCTGGAAATCAATACAGCTCTGCACCCATCAGCATTTTAGTGAAGATTCCCTCTTGTAAGCATGTACAGCAAGGTCAATCAACACCTCAGTGAAGAGAGGGGCACCAATCAACTGTCCATTTTCAAACCGTTTATGAAGATGCTCTTATGCTGAGAACAAAAGGTAATTTTACTGGAGCAGTAATCTATAAGCCAATAATGTTTGTGGTTCATGCATAGCAATATTGAGACAATCATCTAAAAGATTGTGGTCCCCAAGCACCCAACTAACTTCAAATAAATTAAAATACTAGCTTATTTTTCTCCCCATTATAGTCCTGTTACTATATAAAATAAATTTATGAGAGATGACCTTGCCGAAAAGGCAACAATACATACTGTTACAGACCATGCAAAACAAGTTAATATAAAACATCAAAACACTTTCCACCAAAATCCTTCCAAATAAGACTGAGAGAGACACAAAGCCAAGAGCACACATGAGAGAGAGAGACAGAGAGAAAGGGGAAGGAAGCAGCAATGAGCAAACATTATGTTCTATCCCTATTCTGTCCCATTTTCAAGAAAATACACTTTCCCAAAACCTATAAACACACCTCAACAAATATCTAACACCAGAGCTTCTGTATGTTACGGGGAGACTGGTTCATAGGGTAAGATTCAGATATACATGTAGTAGAACTGGGTTCCGCTCTGCTATGAATAGAACCTCATGTATATGCTAATGACCACAGACAGACTAACAGAGAGGAGATGCCCCTGCTGCCTGCCGATACGTCTGGGGCAGACCATGCCCAGGGGAGGGATTGGCAGGGTTGAGATCAGTCCGTACACGTGCACGTGCCCGGTGGGGATTGCCTCCGCTGGCCCGGTTGGCGATGGCTAAGCTGATACACCCTGGGTAATACTATTAAAAACATGCTTGCGCCCGTCCCTGGTGACAAAACCAGATGCCATGCCCAATCGCTCCCCAATCAAGAGTGAAAGCAAACATGAGGCAGTATGAAAGTAGGCTCTGGCTGCCAACTGAAAATAATTAGTTCTTATCACTGACGTTATATGTAATGTAGATAGAGAATACAGCCCATCAGAAGTTCTAATAATGCACGGACCACATGTGAAAGAAATATTTAATTCCCCTGAATTTGAATGACAATAGAGGCTATCATGGCAGGCTGCTTCAGGCAGAGTGCATTGTGTCTTGGGGCTGAAGGTTTGGTTTGGTGCACAACCATCATATTTACATATTCTGAATTAAATGTAAATCAAGCTGTTTCATCTTGGCTTCCCTGGATTAAAAGGGTTAAAGCCGGTGCTTAAAAACAGAACACTTCTCCAGGGGGGATAGGGGTTCATGATGTTAAAACCTCAAGCATAAATGCCCGCAGCAACTTTTTTAGCAACCCAGACATTTTGAAAAATCTACTCTAGATGGGCCCTCAAGGACAGAGGTAGCCAGTTTGTATTTAGGATACAATTCACATAAATGGAGCCGTTTGGCCCTTAATCCTTGCCTAATTAAGTGAGCGGCCAATCTGCTGAGGCAGACAGCTGAGGACCAAGGCGTAATACCTGTCGAATAGTGGGAACAGCAGGACCTGGCTCACTGTCAGCAGATCCGCTTCTACGTTATTATCCCACCCGTTTATCTGGAGGGCAAAGAAAGAAAGACTCCCCACTACAGGCCTGCCTGCTTTATTTCTGTTGACACTCATTCCCAATTAGGCTGTGCCGTGTGTGATGTGGTCCACATCCATATGCACTTCAGTGTTTTGGGAAATATGCAAACGGCTGGCTTTCAGGGGAAATGGCAAGCAATTCAACTCCGCTGTTTTGATTTTCCACATAGGATGTGTGAACTGAACAAGCAATTCGATTCCACCGTTTTGTTTTTCTGCTTTAAATCATAATGTGTAAATCTTGCCATGTCCACCAACCTCTCCATCTTCACATATGAGGACACTACTGCCTCTAAGCAATTCAACAATCAATTCAACGCTGTTTTGGTTTTCCTCTTTCAAGTGGGAACATGTGAATATCAAGCAATTCGACAACCAATTCAACTCCACTGTTTTGGTTTTCCACTTATGTGAAAAATCTCATTATGTTTCTCAACCTCTCCATTTTTGCATATGAGGACAATACTATCTCTAAGGGAGGTTTCCCCCCCTTTCACATCTCCCCAGTAGCCAGATAGCTACATAAACAAAACCTAGGCATAGATGCTCTCTCTGCATTCATCTACAAAACCCTCATCAAATTAAGATTAAAATCATTACAGGATGAAAAATGCACAACCATTACCTCAAGGTCTTTAATTAATGAAATAATCATTATGAATAATCTATGGTTGTTGGTGGGGGAGGGTTGCGAAGAGGCAATCTGATGCTTGACACATTCTTTGTTTTTCCCTCTATCAGAGGTTCAGGGAGCTACTTAGAGATGTAGTGGAGGGTAAAAACCCACCTAAACTCGGTTGACCAAACTAATTATTTGTGAAATAGAGTTTAGCCACCTTTTTAAGCTGTTATAAATCTTTATGATGGAAATCCATCATATAAATTAAAGATTATAGCCTAGCGAGTTCAATAAAAATAGGGAAATAAGGCCTTTTTAGGGAAATAAAACAAAGTAATACCATTCAGAGAAAAAAAACAAAAAAACATAATTCGAGATAAACTGTGACCAATCTGGCTGCAGGAAACCCCCTATTGTTGCCGGTACTTGCTGCCTTGATATGTGCTTCAACCCAAGCACTATAGGCATTATCTTTATGCAGTTATCTAATGGCAAAATTGTAGACCAAGGATCACTGGAAATGTATACAAACTGAAGTGTACATACGGTGTACAATTTATGTCTTGTCAAAATTGCACCTTTAGGAATTTGATCACAGAGCCACCATCTGGCTGATTGGTGTGATATTTGTTGTGAAGTATTGGCACACTGATATCTATTAGTGTGGCAAATTTCATTTCTCTATCATGTGATTTTTGTGAATAGCACTACCCTGTGGCAGAATGACACAAAACTTTACACAAGTCTTCCCTATCATGGAGCAAACATGGGTGCCAAGTTTGGTGAAAATAGGTGTTCATGAGTAACACACCACTTCCTGTTTACGATGTGTTTTTCCCAAATTATATTGGGTGTGGCGGTTATATGGTTTGAGCTAGCAATTTTTTGAATGTGAGAACTGAACATGTTGGTCTCTAGATGCCACACGAGTTTAGTAAGAATCAGGAAGACAGGCAAGAATGAGTAGGGGAAAAGGAGATTTTCCAAAAATGCTAAATGGCGGAAAATCCAATATGGCGGACATGGGGAGTCCCAGAGGCAAAGTTGTAGAGTAAGGATAGGGGGATATGTATACGAAGTGTCAATTGGACTTCAGTGTAGAAGTTACAGCTTTTCAAGATTTTAGATTTTGACCTTTTAATATAGCATCACCATCTGACCGATTGGTGTGATATCTGTTGTGATGGCTTGGCATAGCAATATCTATCATTGTGGCAAATTTCATGTCTGTAGCACGGACCATGGCATGGCAAACAAAGGTTCTTGAAATATTTGGGACAGACAGACAGACCGGCGGTACTATGAACATCATCTGGACTTCATAGTTATCCCACTTTTTATTTTATTAATATTAATCTATTTTTATCAGTGTATCACTGGGGCTAAGGTATTGTATTATTCAACTGATTCAGCTCCAGCCTGATAAATAAGTAGAATAAGAGAAGAGAGAGTTCTTATTCACAAGCAATGTGTGACCTACATATTAAGATTTACAATTCTACCCTCTTTGATCAGCGGCTAATCAAAGCTGGCCTAGTTCATCGCTGTTAAGGATTGCCAGTGTGAAGTGTGTATGGGAAACATGTAGTTTCCATCACAAAAAGGGAATACACACACTGTAGATTTTGATATTATTGAAAGAATGATTTTTTCTGTCTGTCTGTCTGTCTGTATGTCAGTCTCTCTGTCTTTTTTATTTATTTCTTCCTGTCTTTCTCCGTCTTTCTTTCTGTCTTTCTCAGATTATTCATATGGACTTTCTGCTCCACTAGACAGCACACAGTAGGGAGCGACAGGAGGGATGACAGACGGGGGAGAGAAGGGATGTGATACGGTGAGACAAAGGTTGTGAGATGAACCCACGACATCACAAATGGTATGCGCCTTATCCCACTGCGCCACCGGGAGACCCCAGTCATTCTCTATAGAAATCTTAATAACAGCACAGTAAAACGCCATCATTCACCCCCACCCAGTGATGTGTGGTGGTAAAATAAAAGATGTGGTAAACTATGAACTACAGTCAAAAATCACTGTGATGCCAATAATCTTTTATTTGAATATAAATATATATTTATATGGATAATTTTCAGAATAGTATTGTTCTGTTTTATTTTCTCTATTTTCATATAACTTGTCTCAATCTGATACAATTTACTGTAGTCCATCTATACAGAATTTCAATCATAACGATTTATACCAGCTTAAAAAGGTGGTTAAACTCTATTTCACAAACACACAGGAGGGTAAACTGAGTTCAGGTGGGTTTACCCTCCACCACATCCCTGCCCCCACTGATCTTTATGGTTTTAATCTTCTGTTGAAATCATCATAAATCAAAATGAGTTAGAGAAGAATTCAGTCCACGCTGGGTGGAAAAAGTGATCTTCCATTTCAATCTGTCATTTCTTCAATCAATCTGAAGTGGCCTTGTGTTGTGATCCCCCTTTGAAAAACACCATCCATGGGTTGGATTTAGGGAGTATATCAGGCTTACTCACATTTTGTGGCTTAGGTATGGATGTGTCGCCGCCTGCTGGACATTAAGAGCTGGTGCCGGAGGACTGACTGACTGCAGAGTGATGGTCAGCTGTGAAACGTGAAGGATATGAAGTAGATTAGTGCTCACTGCTCAGCACTTGTATGACTGTATTTTCCATAATCCATTATCTTTGCTTATCTGAGTATGCACATTTTTGGGGAGTAGCAGTGGCCTAAAGGTTAGAGAAGCAGGCTTGTGACCGGAAGGTCACCTGTTTGATCCCCAGACTGGCAGGACAATCTGGGTGGGGGAAAGTGAATGATTAAGGGATTTCCCTCCTTCAACACCCCACTGTTGAAGTGCCCTTGAGCAAGGCACTTAACATTCAAACATGCTCCAGTGGAGGTGTGTAATGCCCAACAATGCAGACTGTGGTTGTACGCTGCTCCCAGGTGTGAATGTGTGTAACTGTGTGAGTGTGAAGCAAGGCATTGAAAAGAGCATACATGCTCAGTGAATCTACACTGGGTAAGTAAAGGCAAAAAAACACAAAAAAACAACAACTCCTAATTGAACTAAAATGACTTTTTTTTGCACAAAAACTGATGTATTTGCATTAAATTGCAGAGTATGCACCAGTAGCCAACATATATGATCGACACAACATTAAAACATTGGGATAACAGGAATTTTCCATCGTCAATACTATGAAAACCTGCCACAGCTTATAACACAAGGGTTACATCTGTATTGGTAAGCTAAGATAAAACCTTTATTGTAAACTGTGTCATTGACGTTGACATTGTCGACAGCATCACACTGCACTAAATAGGCCAAGAAATATAGAACAAAATAAGTTAAAGGCTCCGGAGAGTGGACCTCTAATGAACTGCAGATGCTCTTTCCTCAACTGTTTTCATCTGTAGTAGGCCCAACTCAAAGAAAGTTGAAGAAATAGTTAAGGAAATAGTGTCTGCAGTTCACTAGAGGTCTGCTTTCCACTGGGTGATGTCATCTGGCAGAGTTTCTCAGGCGGCCAAGCTCTCAAGACACAGAAAATTTTCTCACAACAGAATTATAGGATTCAGGTTAAAATTTTGCTAAATGTCCCTTTAATAAAAATGCAAGTTCTTTGTGTTCTGGCCACCTTTTAGTTTACGTTTTTTCAGAGGAAGGTTAAAAAACTAAACCAGAGGTCCAACGAAGGACATTTGAAAGCAGCTGTAAGCTGTCATTTCTTCATTTGACAGAGAACCCATGGGACAGCAACTGCAGGATCGTTTGCCTAAATAGATGGCTTGATTAGGACGCTAACAGACATCTCCACCTGTTTGTGAGGTGCTTGTAGCCTGAAATCCTGAGAGGGCAATACCTGAGTGCCATAAGTAGGGCATTGATCCAAAGCAATGACAGAATGAGCAGTCATGCACTCCCACAAGTCAATTCCAGAGCGGTTGTCATAGACAGCAGAACAAGGCTGCCAAACCCAACTTTTGTCAAAGATGAGCACATACAAAGTCACAGAAGAGAGAATATGACTGCTTCCGATGTAATCATCAAAAATGCAAACAATTGTGGGAGAAAAGTGTCACGCAGCTGACTAGACCGTGCTGTTGGCAGCTGAGAGGTGGCGTATGCAAGGGTTAGAAGGAGGGACCCAGAGGTGGAGGCCTGCTCCCTACTGCACATATTCCATGGTCTCTTTCAGTCTGACGTTAAGTGTGGTAACGCAATACCTCCTACAATACAATACAACATTGCAACCCCTTTGACTGGGAGGGAGGGGTAAGATAAGATAAGATAAACCTTTATTCATCCCCAAAGGGAAATTTAAGTGTCATAGCAGCAACAGCAATGAGAAAGAAACACAGGAGAGATACAGGTAAGAGTAAGAATGCAAAACCAAACAAGGATAATAAGAATAAGCATTTAAATAAAAATACAGCGTGCAAAAACCAAACAAGGACAATAAGAGTAAGCATATAAATACAATACAGATAAAATAAAACACTGAGCTGCTGGCCCTAGATATCTGGATATCTGCATTGGATCTCTCTGAATGAGTGACTGAGTGAACATATGTACAGTCTATGAATAAATATGCACAGTCTATCAGTAAGTGGTATTAGTCTAT
>OMKL01065451.1:0-10380 GCA_900302295.1 Parasudis fraserbrunneri | reverse complement strand
TTTGTTGCATCTTCGGTTATTTCAGCGCAACAGCCGCTTCCATGTTTCCACGTCCTTGAAAGCGTCCAAGAACGTCGGGGTCACCAATATAGGAGTTGAGAAATCAAGTGCAGAGCGTTTAAGTTTCTTTGACCGCACATCGGTACGTATCATTTATTTCCATAGAGCGAGATACACAAACCAAAACAGTGAGCTAATATGGCCGACACACATACCCACAATCCCCAGCGTCCTTAAAGAGACAGTGCGCGTACCCACCACCTAGTGAATTATGTCCCGTGTCTAATCCCCATGTAAGTGTCCACTACACTATCATGTTAACAGTCGAAGGAAAAGACAACATGTAATCTGACGGTGTTATTGCTATCATGTTAACAGTCGAAGGAAAAGACAACATGTAATCTGACGGTGTTATTGCTATCATGTTAACAGTCGAAGGAAAAGACAACATGTAATCTGACGGTGTTATTGCTGTAGTGTTAACAGTCGAAGGAAAAGACAACATGTAATCTGACGGTGTTATTGCTGTAGTGTTAACAGTCGAAGGAAAAGACAACATGTAATCTGACGGTGTTATTGCTGTAGTGTTAACAGTCGAAGGAAAAGACAACATGTAATCTGACGGTGTTATTGCTGTAGTGTTAACAGTAAAAGGAAAAAGACAACGTGTAATCTGACGGTGTTATTGCTATCGTGTTAACAGTCGAAGGAAGAAGACAGCATGTAATCTGACGGTGTTATTGCTGTAGTGTTAACAGTCGAAGGAAGAAGACAACATGTAATCTGACGGTGTTATTGCTGTAGTGTTAACAGTCGAAGGAAGAAGACAACATGTAATCTGACGGTGTTATTGCTGTAGTGTTAACAGTCGAAGGAAGAAGACAATGTGTAATCTGATGGTGTTATTGCTATAGTGTTAACAGTGAAAGGAAAAAGACAACGTGTAATCTGACTGTGTTACTGCTATAGTGTTAACAGTCAAAGGAAAAAGACAACATGTAATCTGACTAAGCTCTAAACAAGGACACACAGTGTCATAGATGCGAGGCGCTTTACACAAAGCGCATTTCCTGCGAGCCGCCACTAGGGGCAGAGCTGCAAAGCGTGACTGAGTGAGTGAGTTACTGAGTTACTGCATGAGTGAGTTAGTGACATCGCCGGTCTTAGAGATGCTGATCTAAAAAGGTATCATTTTACAAACACATGTGTGTCTAGTCAGGATACATGCTTCAGTCAGGAGCACATCATCATAATTAAACCATTTATAGCAACAAATCGTTACACAGTTGCATTTGGCGGTATAGGCTCTGCTCTCAAGATGCTCTCAGTGCAAATCCATGCAAGCCTGCAACAGATTTGGAGAGAGAGTGCAATCAAAAGTCCCCGCCGCCCCCATGGGAGCATCCTGAGCAGAGCCTTAGCAACCACATCCTCAAATGATGTGATACTGACAATTCAGACATTAAGCCACACATCAAGATGATAAAATAGATTGCTGCCGGTGGAGGCTGGGGTGGCGGAGGGAGCTTCTTTTTCATACGTCATTGTGCAGCAATGCAGCGCGGCATGTGCGCAGTGGCAGAGAGCAGCCATGCACCGAATAGTGGGAGGCAGAACAGCTGAAATGGAACGCCCCTATTGACAGAGTTTAGCTGTATGATCTGATGATTTGGTGCGCATGGCTTCCACGTCCTGCATGAGCTCCGGGAAAGAGCCATTTCGTGTTAATTTTTCAAGACAACTTGTGTTGAAAGCGAACATACACACGCACACGCACACACGGAGTGCTCTCGTGGTTCTCGGTATCGCGATATTGTCCGATCCCCTGTTTTAGCCTGGTATCAGAACAATACCAGTATCTGTATCGATGCATCCCTAACAGAAAAAAAAATAGAGATGAAAATACCAGGCTTCAGGCAGGGCTGCTCTGATACACGCTTCCACACACGTGCGCGTACCGTCTTGTACGTGTTGAAGAAAAGACAACCGTTGTAAGGGCGTGCTTACGTCAAGTCACCCTGCACACAGTTAAATGACACACGAACCTGATTCTTTTTTAATCCACCCCATAAACCACTAACTCACCATTGAAGCACTCACATAATGGCAACCTGTGGTTTTCCTGTTTACAGAGAAATAGGAACTTGAACGTCACCCACGTTAGTCAGCCACCAGGACGTGCTGATGGCCTCTCTGATAGCTTCTGCCGTGCCGCATCTGAATTCTGTGGAGCACCAGCTGATCATTATTAGGGTGTTTCAGTATACTGAGAAGGCAAATATGTCTCCAACATCGGGATAATGAAAATAATATTTTTTTCACTGAAAAAATACTCACCAGATAATAGAAAATAGAACATCACTGAATAGAACACACTTGCAAGCAGCTGTTGATTGACAGTTTCTATTGTTTAAGGAATACTTTAAGGAAATACATGTATTTGCCATCGTCCTCTGAGTCAGACAAGGAGATTGATATAAGTTTAATCTCTGTGTGTCCAGTAGCCCCAGAGAGAGGTCCAGGTGCATGCTAGCCTAGCTTAGCACAAGGACTGGAAGCAGTAGGGAGCAGCTAGCCTAGCTCTGTCAAAAGCTAAGAAATACAACTTCCAACAACTACAAAACTGACGCACAAAGATGATGTTGATATCAATCTCCTTGTCTGACTCTGGGGAAGATGGCAAAAGTGTATTTCCCAAAATGTTGGAGTTAAGTCTATAACCTATTAGCCGGGTTGCCAAAAGCAAATCATGCATTGTGATGTGTGAATATGAATGTGGAAATCCATAGACCTTTGTGAGACTTTGTGTAAGGTTTTATTTGCATGAAATTATACATTTAATTCCAATTGAATTTAACATTTAGTTCAAACATGCATTGTGATTGGACGAGAGACATTCCATGAGCGCTTATAACCGCGGTATAGCACCACAACCTTTATATTGCTTAGCAACGGGGAACTAATTGATGTTTGTGGAGGACCAAATCAGTGCTGTGATCTTTGTTTAATCCTATGTTTAAAGGGATTATGTAAAAAAAAAAAAAGTGCCACTCAAGGTCTGTTTAAAAGGATTATGTAAAAAAAAAAAAAGTGCCACTCAAGGGCATGCTATATGGTGTTGCTGGCACTGGTGTACAGATTTACAGAACTCTGCCTACAGCTTCGGTCCTATGACCACATCATACTAACCAATAGCCAATAACCACAATATAGCATTCCCTCTCATATGTTATTGCTTAAGTATTGCAGACTGAATCAATCGAATATCAATATCTTATGCATTAACTGCTAATAATGATGCATCAAAACATAGTTGGATTAAGACTAGGCTATATAAGACTAGGCTATATAAGACTAGGCTATATAAGACTAGGCTATATAAGACTAGGCTATATAATCGACACAGAGACAGGAGAGCACAAAGAAAACGTAAAGTATCAAAGGCAACAAAGGCCATGTCAAAAGTAAAGTGTTTTAAAAGTACCAACTGAATTGGCAAAATCTGGCAGTTTGAAATTTAAAAAAGAACTCCTGCAGGATGATACAATCAGTTCAAGAGAAATGACAGACTTTGGTTTGTCTGCTTACAGGCAAATAGGAACTTGAACGTCACCGGTGTTAGTAAGAAAGACAATATGATATGATATGACGCACAGAAACGAATTCCAACCTTAAGAAGTAAATGATTGCATTCGAATATCTTTATTACCAAGTACATTTTTACATATGCCAGGAATTGGTCCTCTGCATTTAACCCATCCTAACTATTTAGGAGCAGTGGGCAGCCACTGGGGACCAACTCCAGTGTGGGAGGAAACCGGATTATACCCAGAGGAAACCCACGCAAACTCAGGGAGAACATGCAAATTCCACACAGACAAGTGACAAAAGAGTGAACTCTTACACCCATATCCGGTTTGCATTCTGCTTCAGACCTGTTAGCAATACTAGAATATAAACCTCATTTAGGTGTGAGACTCAACTTAACATTTTATGGCTCCACAAATTGAATGCCCCTCTTCAGGAGAGAGTGGTGCATGTTCACAAATATTGACTGAACTGTCCTGGGACACATGAATAACATATGTGAATTCTTTAAATGGATAGCGTTCTTCTTTCAGTTGCCACACACTGCTGCCTGTTGCTTCCTTCCCCACAAAGAAACCACTATCACCATTACCGGTTTTAGGGTTGTTACTAAAAAAAAAAGGCATGTATTACACATTACTCGCTACTTTTCTTAACAAAAACAAATGACTCCCTGGGAAATATTAATAGCTACGCTACTTGGTACGTTACTGTTTGAGTTTCACATTAAAACATCTGTGATGTGTCTCGCTCAGCGGACCGGGAGGTGGAAGAAGTATGTTGCATAGCCAGTCTCTGCCTGTTGCTGTTCAGTGAGAAGAGCGCGAGACTCGGAGTTGTCCTTACAGTGTCTCCCTTCTCCTCTCTCAGGAACTTAATGTGGAATTTAAGCAATCAGTAGAATTAGGGAACTTTTCGATTTGCCCATTATGCCAGTAAAGAGAGAATCCCCACGTTATACATACATGTCTAAATATATGTACTTAACATATTGCCTTATATCTAACCTATATGTTTTAATGTTATATATGTTATAACTTAGAACCTATAAGCAAATATCATATGCCTCATATATGTGACATCAAAATATGTTCACTTATTTGTATTTAGATATTATTAGCTTGCAAATTCATCATTATCTTCATTAATTTCACGTACCTACTCTGAAATCAAAGCCGTGGAAATAATTGTTTTGCGCGAGACCAGTGAAAGTGAGCTGACAGATGTTTTGTGTGCGTGTGTGTGTATTCTACTTTGTTTTCTGACCAGTTTAGCCTAGAATTGCTAATCTTACAAACTCTTGTGGGTGAATAATTAATTGAATCCTAATATATGTAATTTAAATCTGTAAAAATCTATAATGAGCCAATATCCATCAATGATGCCTCCTTACCCACCTTTCAAACAAATAGCCCTCCTTGTATTCATTGATGCACCAGAGAATGAACAGAAATGCATTTACAACATATTTAGTTGGTATGCACAACAAACGAGTAGGTCATTACTTATGTTACATAGTAATTGTTCAAATACTGTATATTATACAGTATTTGAACAATTACTATGTAACATAAGTAATGACGTACTCGTTTGATCGGTGACTGTAATGTGATCACTGACATTGGAAAAGTGCTGCCTTGCATTACTTTGTCACAGGAAAAAGTCATGTGACAGCACTGTAGAACATGTTACTTTACCCCAACACCGACCAGCACCCATTTCTCTCAAAGGTAATCAATCAGAGAGCTGAACGTCACAGCTGTCAATCACCTGGTAAAGGTTGTCACCCTCTCCGACTCTTCCAATAGTGGACTAAAGGTCAGACTTAATAACCTCACCTAAAGGAAGCGTTCTGATTTGACATGTCCGCCTACAGGAAACATTCCTTCCTAATGCTTTGACAGCAGATTCCTGTTCAAGTTCACAAGTTGCTGGCTAAAAATAAACACTAAGATTATAGTGTTACGTTAGCTTAGGCCACTCTCAAGGAATGACTTAAGGAGTTTCCCTTTGTTACCCTGAAAGATAAAGCCCTCCAAGGAACTCCACGGTGTACGCAACACTTGCTATTTTTACATTCAGTGGGCCAAATGCTAAATTTAGCTCCAATAACTTCTGCTTTTCTTGACAGCAGGGAGGGCAGATTGGCAGACAAGACATACCTGGATTGCAACTAGCTTGTATGAACAGTCATCTGTTACTTTGTAAACATAAGGTAGAACCTGTAATGGCATCAAACAGCAACCTATAGGCAAAATAGCCCCTCTTGGTTTTTTTAGTCTGATGTTTGGGTTGGAGTTGAGTGGGTCTGGAGAGGTCTGGAAAAATTCACACTTTAATAAGTTACTATATAGCTATAATATTATATTCATATAGTTACTTATTTTACTGTGAATTCCTCCAGATCTCTCTTGGCAGAGCCTGAGGTGTGACTAGCAATAGCAAAAAGTGCAATAACAAGCAGGGATTTTTGTCTAGAGGTCACTGTTTGACAGCATTACAGATCATAGTGTTTCGTGTTGGTCTTGAGAAAAAAGGGAAATTCTGTCAAAAACACTTGATTTCCTGATTCATTGTTCCCCATGCCGTGATCGTTTAGTCGAAGGGTGATGAGTCACCTCAACCATGGACTGTTTGCCCTCCTTCCCTCTGGGAGGCGCTACAGGAACCTCCGGTCCAAGTCAAGCAGGCACAGGAACAGCTTCTTCCCCTCAGCTGTCATCTCTTTGAACTCTGTGCCACGATGATCCTGTACATATCATACTACTCAGTAGCAATCACTATCTAACCACTTACTCAAATATACTCTAGTTAATCACCTGTATATTGTACATTGTATATAGCCACTGCACTTTACTGTAACATTTGCACTCTGGATGGATGCCAAACTTCTTTTCGTTGTACTGTACTTGTGCTGTATAATGACAATACATTTTAATCTAATCTAATCTAATGGGTCAGAGTTTGTGAAGGGCTAACTTGAGGCTAATGAGGCTAACTTAAGAGGTGTAAACCTCAGGCTTACCACAGTGCGATGTGATTTCTTAAAGCCACAGTGCGATGTGATTTCTTAAAGCAACAGTACGATGTGATTTCTTAAAGCAACAGTACGATGTGATTTCTTAAAGCAACAATTCGATAGCTGGTGATGTCACACATTTTGCTACAGTACAATACGATACAATGCGGTTCAGAAGCATATGATTGATATCATACAATATATTGTGATCCAGCTAACACAATCATGTTACAATGTTTCTGTCAAATCATAAATACATACAAACAAAATGAGGCTTGAAGTCCAATTTTATTATTAAGATCTACTGAACACTTGAATGAAAAGCCTGAAGCACCATTCTTTTAATCTGGTAAAAAACAAAACAAACAAAAGAAAAAAAAAACAGAACTTTGTTTTATAATATATTGACTATGAATCATTATATGTAAATTGGATTGATTGAATTGGATCATTGTTGCCTTTTGAATCAATGTTAAAAAGTAGACAAAAGTAGCAGAATGTTATCATCAGACTTGATAACAGAGAGGAAAGATCAACACTTCAGCTAGTTGTGAGTAGGTGCAGTCCATAATATACATAACGCTGAAAGAACTGACGTGCAGCACTCAGTAAAAATTATAATAAATAAAATAATAAAAAAAATTATCTTATTCAATCGATTAAAAATGAAAAAGAACACTGACATTTCAGCCCATTACAAGGCCCTCATCAGAATGCTTAATCAGAATGCTTCATCAGAAGGCCTTGTAATGGCAAAACGTCAATGACTTAAAAAAATAAATAAATAAATAAATAAATAATGTATTGAATAAAATCAAATAATTTTCCATCATCAGACTTGATACCAGGATGAGAGTGAGACAAGTTTCTCATTTGCACCCTCGGCTGAAACAGTATAAGAACCCCTCCATCAGACAAAAAATAAATAAAATAAATTAGAAATTGTCAGAGAAACACATTTCTTCCCTGATGTCCAGTTGCATCAGACAGCACTGGGCTTCATGACGTAGAGCCAGAGGCAGAAGTTACTCAGGGCGATGGTCTGCATCGTACGTGTCTGTGTTTATTTTAGTCTGACTCAGCACGTTTTATGGACAGTCCACTAAGTCCCCACATCCCCTCTCCTCATCCCTAGCACAGCAAAGATTGGTTGCGGCCATTCCGGGGGCCCCTCCTCTTAGACCTTCTCCTCCAATCAAATTTGGGAGGAAGGTAAACTTTACCCTCCGAAGCGCGTTGCTATAGAATCCACCCACCTCTCAAACTTTGGACAAAAGGAAGCGTGAGGATAGATCAGATTCAAACAGCATACAGTGTGGATCTACAAAGTGCTTCACAGATAAAAAAAAAAAAAAAAAAAAAAAGTATTAATAATTATGATTAAAAAAAACAACAACAACACAAAAACAAACAATCAAGGAACAGTCAGAATAACAGAAAAAGAAAAAAAAGATAACCCATATATTAGAGGAAGATAGTGCACATGAACAACAAACAACGAAACTGGACAACAACAACAACAATAACAACAATACCAGTCTAGAAATATGTTTTGAGACGTCACTCTACAGATGACCTTACACTTAGGGGGAGGTGTGCCAGAGCACGGGTACCAAACGGGCAATGGCACGGTCACCTCTTGTCGTCACTCCAGACCGTCCTTGTTGTCAGGGTCTCAACAACTCAGTGATATCCAGAGGAGCCAGAACGTGCCTTATATGCAGATGACTTTTGATATTTGCATCACATTGTAGAAGGTCCACGTTTGTTTTGTTTTTTTACATACTTGCTGGACTGCTGCTGTACTGTTGTTTCGTCCCGAAAAGGAATTGCTTAGAAAATCCCATGGTGCTAACGGAGGGTGAAGGTGGGGCTTCTACAAGGGATACAACTGCTGTATATAGTACTGATATGAGATAGATGCAGGGCGGAGGGACTTCTACAACGGTCACTATACCCGATGTCTCCTTTTGCTGGGGGGCAATTCTTCTTCATCCGACAAGAGTTCCGTGGGAGACAAGAGTTCAAATCCAGTCTGTGACACTTTAATGATCTGAGAAAGGCACGGATGAGATGGTGGTTGTTGAGGGAGGGGAGAACAACCCTTGTTCACAGATCCCATCCAAATTCCCAGCTGCGCACGGGATTCGAACCGGTGACCTTCTGGGCACAGGCTCGCGTCTCTAACCACTAGCTGCCCCAAATGACCAAACAACGGAATGAGTGAAAATCAGGTCAGCTTAAATTGACCTCCTTGTTTTCAGAGTTTGAACATGATTGGCTCATCTTGGATCAACTGACGACTATAGTAGCGTACATGCCGACTCCGCTTCGCATGTTCCGTAATGTTCCGTTTATGGCAGCCCCGTTGTTAACTATAGATCATAGGAGTGACGTGAGTAAGCTTCCCTTCCCTGCCCCTCGTTAAATTAATCCAATGTTGCACTGGCCTTGAACAGGGTGGCCATTGTTACTGCCCCCTATCCCTGACAAGTGGTATTGCCATGGTCGCTGTCCAAATGGTGATGTTCAGTTCTGCACGTAGGCCTGTCCATGTGGCAACTTGCCAGATCAGCCAATCAACGAACACGTTGATGGGAATTATCTCACAACAATGACCCACATCACATCGCCATAACGACAAAGCTGCCTGGAAGCCGTGTGATTCTTTCAACCAATGAAAGGTTCTACGTTGGTGTGTGTGTGTATGTCCAACGTTGCCTGGAAAGCCTTCGTTGACATTGGCCACAAGGGCGTGAGTTCTGGACACTATGACAGTCGTGTCGTGAGTGTGTGAGTGTGTGTGTGTGTGTGTGTGTGTGTGAGCGTGTGAGCGAGTGAGTGTTTGTGTACCATGTCTGGAAAGCTTTCATCAAAGTCTGCAACGTAGCAGCGGTCCAGATCATTTCTGCCCATGTGGCTTTAGGGAGCAGTTACTGTAAAGAGGGAAAAAGAGACACGAACAGTTAGAAAGTGGATAGCAACTCAGTGACTTACTGTACTGGCTTAGTTACTGGCAAAAATACTCATCTGATATAAATTTGCCCAAAATGTTCCCTGACTCAGTGTATAATGACCTTAAAGGGGCATTTTGCTGATTTCTAACCTGAATCCTATCATTCTGTCGTGAGAAGGACATGTGATAATCAAACATTAAACTTACCAATGTGTTCTGTGTCTCGAGAGCTCTACAGTTTACAGTTTACAGTTTAGTCATTTAGCAGACGCTTTTATCCAAAGTGACTTACAAGTGTGTGTTTTTACAAGCTCTGCCGTGTAGAAGCAGATAGAAGCAGACAGATGCAGATAGAAGCAGATAGAAGCAGACAGAAGCAGATAGAAGCAGACAGAAGCAGATAGAAGCCGATAGAAACAGACAGACGCAGATAGAAGCAGATAGAAGCAGACAGAAGCAGATAGAAGCAGACCGAAGCAGATAGAAGCAGATAGAAGCAGATAGAAGCACACAGAAGCAGATGGAAGCAGATAGAAGCAGACAGAAGCAGATAGAAGCAGATAGAAGCAGACAGAAGGCTAGCTGGTACAGTACCGCTGGCTGACTGTGCTCTTCCCATATTTGGCAACGAGACATACAGTAGACTGCTTGTGTCAAGGCACAGATGAATGTACCAGTACAGTGTGAACATTCTCATGCTCTAGTGCGCATGTGTGTGTGTGTGTGTGTGTGTGTGTGTGTGTGTGTATGTGTGTGTGTGTGTGTGTGTGTGTGCATGTGCGTGTGTGCATGTGCGTGTGTGTGTGTTGACCACACA
>OMKL01065449.1:0-11156 GCA_900302295.1 Parasudis fraserbrunneri | reverse complement strand
TATATATATATATATATATATATATATATATATATAACTGACTAAATGTAAACTGTCAGCTGTTGTTTTGTGTAGCCCTCAGGCATGATAATTATCGAAGACACAGGAGGTCAGACTACACTATTCACTTCATTTCCATGAGCTGTACTGAATTTTATTCACTCAAGACAAAGGCTAAACAAGTCCTCATTTAGACCTATACTCACAGTTTCTCCCATTGTTTGCTACCACCCATAGGCATATTTTAATTTACTGATCTCACTTTTCCCAGAGAGAAACATGGTTTCACTCACTCATTTCACTGTTTTTTCATTGTAACACTGTACAGAATTCTGCTGAATCAATCCAAATCTTTCCACTCATTCAAACTGTGTCTGTGCTCTATAGCATATCTGAAGAGAGCCTTGCTGGTCCACAGTATGTGCTTTGTGTTATGTGCATTATGACAATAATAACCACGAGAGCATTCTTTCAGGGTGTGAAATATGGGGGGTTTCAGCGGGTCTCAAAGTCAGACCCCTTGATTGACACTTGAGACCCCCTGAAAGCCTCAACAGCCAAATATATGGAGGGGTCTCTGGAAAGAATTTCATCTAAAAGCATTCTATGTCCATTATTCAATTTGCTAAACATTTATTCACAAATATGAATACAGAAAAAGATAGCTGTCATGGTGTTTCCTCTTATTTTACCACTGAGTACCCAGTCACTTGCAGTGTAGATTCTGTTGCAGTGCATAGTTGTTGCATAGTTTTGTTGTTGCTTGAGTAACCTTAGTGTGTACGATGCTATTACTCTTGGTGATGTAGCCTCGTCCATCGCCTTGTATTCATGAGATCTTGTATTTCATTTTGAATCTGGGGAACACTTCGGCGTAACACTGAAGCATTATGTGTAGGTAGGAGACCACACTGCATTCTTCACTATGATTATGGGTATGGCTGTGATGCTGCCAGGTATGAGACGCAGCAGAGTAATTCACTGAAATAACCATAATCACAATAAGGAATGCCCTCCAGGGCACTATGGCTTTTATACAACATGGCATTGCCTGAAAAGTTTTCTTTAATGTCAAGAGGGAAATCCAGGGGAAGGCGAGGAAGATGTTAGCTAGCTTCCTTGTTACCGCTGCACTTGCAGAGCAACACATATAATTTACTGACTCATAGACCTGGGGAGTGAGGTTCCATAGTCATTTTCCCCCGTTGCAGCCACCCAGTGAAGATCAAACTATCAGTGCTTACAGCCATACCATTTTGTGTAGGTTCATAAATGTTGATGGGGGTATAGATTATTAATTTATTTCACTGTTACAACCAATAAAGGTAAATGTTTTAAACGAATCTTTGAGAAAATGTGTTTTATATCGTAATCGTTACTCGTTTCCTAGGTAACTACTACAATACCCATAAGCCTTGCCAATCTTCGACCGGTCACAAGCGCACAACTACTCTGGCGTTGGCATCCCTTGTCATTCTCGTACGCTATCGCGCCATTTACTGCCATCTTTGTTTTCACTGAACACTATGAACATCCACGTCCAAAACACAAAAGCTACAGGTAATCATGAGTATGTGATTCCAATAGTGTATCCTGTCTGTTTTGACTATTTTGATTTGCTGTCCTCTCAGCTATGTCACCTTTGCTCGAGACCAGGCTTGTAGTGTATGATAGAAGTTGTAGAACTTGTGCATTTGGCGCCATTAAGTACACAGTGTTGTACCCATGACATTTTTGTTTTTACGCAAATCTCATTTAATTATGCTCAACACTGCTCCCGTCAAATGTCAGACCAATTGAATAAGTGGAACCATATAAACCCAGCTACCTTGAGAACATCCTTGTAGCAGAGACCATAGAGGCAAAAACCCTGCCAGAACCAGGCAGGTCTTAGAACTATCACGTGACTCCCCAGGTCTATAAAAGCACGGTTGGAACGTGTGTCTGTCCAATCAGATTGCTTGGATGAAGTGTCTCCTAATGTCTCCTATACAGGCTGGATGAATCCTTCATCGTGAAGGTGGCAGACTTCGGCATGGCAAGGGATGTGTTTGATAAGGAATACTACAGCATCCAAGACCACAAGAAGGCCAAACTACCAGTCAAGTGGATGGCCATCGAGAGCCTGCAAACACAGAAATTCACCACCAAGTCAGATGTGGTGAGTTGCCTTTTCATTATGTTCATTATCTAATATTCTATTAAATATGAATTTTAATATTTGAATAATCAATAATTAAAACAAAGGTATTATATATATATATAAATTATTATTATTATTATTATTATTAACAAATCAAATGACTTTCACTTATATGACATTGAATATATTTTTCTTTTTTTCTTACAAAAATACATGGAAAAATATAACATAACAGAGAAAAATAATTCTGTTCAGACTTTTTGCAATAGGTGTTCTCTTCAACCGGATGTAAAGGGATAGTTCTGATTTTTGGAACCCTAGCTCTATTTGCTACTTACCAATGATGTTGTTGATCTGTAGTGTCCTTTCTCAGCACAATCCATAATGTTCCTCATAATAGCCCCAGCTAGTTAGCCACGAACCAAGTAGCTCCTGTCTATACAAGCTGACTGAAGACCTCTGAAATCTACTTTGCGTGCACTGTGGAGTATATTTCAGATGTTTGCTGAACCCATTTCCATTGGTTTTTGGCTAACTAGCCGGAGCTAGAATGAGTAATTGCATGGATGTTTGTGAGTGCTAAGTGGTGACTCTCAGTGGGTGATGTTAGTTTGACTCTTAGATCGTGTTTACTTACATTACCGAATTAAACAAACCTAGTCCAGCCCCAAAATGCAGCAAATACAGTTTAAAACATGTATTTATCTGTTGTCTACTGTGAGTGGTTGCTGGTTTTTGTGAATCTAGGTGCAAGCGCAAATGCAGGTCGAACTTCAGAGTGCTGGCACACGTGGGTGTGGCCAACTTCTTTTTGGCCATGGCTCAGCGCGGCGCAGGATTGGAGTAGGAGGAATACATTATTAGCAGGTGGAGTTGGGGCTGGCTTTGATATGGCCAATCAAATGTTCCTGTGCGCCTGTGCCTAGACTACTGTCACGAAAATAGCTCAGATCACCAGCATCTGCGTTTAGACGTGGTCTGAGCTGGCGGAGACGCAGGTGTGATTTTACGCCAAAATGGATAAGAAAATTGTACTGCACCGGCGGATCTGTGCGGACACACCCCCAGCTCCACCAACCCACCCATCTCGGCGCAAGTGGGCTCTCTTTGAGCCATGAAATTGCCAAACATGCACAAGTGGAAAGAATTCACCTTACGCCCTACCGAATTGCCAATACACCTGCGTTAGCGCTTGGACCGGCCTTGCGCTGACATGAAAATAAAGCCGTTAAGGTTGATCAATCAAACCCTTAGCTTTCCTAACCTTCACTGTCTATACCATGTCCTTCTCTATCTGTCACAGTGGTCGTTTGGGGTCCTGATGTGGGAACTGTTGACCAGAGGGGCTAGCCCTTATCCTGACGTGGACCCTTACGACATCACCCATTTCCTGTTGAAGGGGCGGCGGCTTCCCCAGCCACAGTTCTGCCCAGACGCCCTGTAAGTACCAGCCCTGTGCTCCGTGTTCCCCTCAATGACACAAGACAATACTACTGTCTCAAGAGCCTTTTTTTATTGTATCGTTTCATTGGAAAATGTCATACATTCATTCTTACGATAAAGCCAATCTGGTAATGGCCATGTCTTTGCTCACTCATTCACTCATATATCCACCCCCCCCAGGTACTCTATCATGCTGCGAAGCTGGGACCCGGAGCCTGAGCTCAGACCCACCTTCCACAACCTGGTCTACGAGGTCCAGAAGATCCTATCCCGTCTGGAGGGGGAGCATTACATCGGCCTGAAAGTGACTTACGTCAACCTGGACCAGCCGAGGCCCTACCCTGCCCTGACCGCCTCCGCAGACGAGGCGGAGGCTTCAGACTCTGGCTCAGACGGTCATGCATCCATCTGAAGGCTGCCAAAAGCCCTAAACGCTCCAAAGGCCCAGGAGGCCCCCCGGGAACCAGGCTTGAAGTCAGGAGAGAACTGTCGTAGAACCGCTTATATGAGGAGCCGCGGTGCTTTGTCGGAAAAGGACAGCTGCCCCAGGGTCAGTTCACGCCTGGCATGTAGATCGAGGATGAGGTCACCGATACCTGAGCCCTGGAGATTTGTAAGGACTGACTACTGACTTAGGGGACATTACACCGGTAGTTCACCTCATGTGAAAGTTGGAACAGAATCATCTCGAAATTTCCCCCCCGTCCAACTGCTTCATATTTGTGGCTATATAGAGAGATGAGTTCACTGTTCACAGACTGGTGTTTTATTCATTATGTCTACGGCACTAAGTGTAAATAAGGGCCTATGAATGTCTGACGCGTATGTAAATTGCTGGATTTAGTACAAGGACCGGATTGATTTTTAAGGATGTTGAACGAGATGAAAGCCGCCATCCTATGTGTTGGTATGCATCACAGTCAGAGCATTAGACGTTTCAATGCATTAGACTTAGCCCTGGGAATATTGATTTACTCAGGGAGTCAACATTTAGGTTTGTGTTTGTGTGTGTGTGTGTGTGTGTGTGTGTGTGTGTGTGTGTGTATGTGTGTGTGTGTATTACATCTCAGTCAAAAGTTTTTTTTTTTCCCACCAGGCTATGCGAAGAGAGGGACTCACTGTAGATCAAAATTCCAATGTTTCTGAACTCTTTCCAAAGGAATTGCGTTGCTAGGGAACAACTGGGGCCCGGGTTTATTTCCTGACGGCTATCGACATCAGGCAAATGCATACAGCAGGACATACACGTGGGCCCTTTTTCAATGTTTATGTTGGCAAGCTTGAGAAGGTCTGTAGAGCACACACATCACAGATGGGCTCACACCTATTCAGAGTCATGGATAGACGATCAACAGGATCGTCACCTGTGTGAGAAACATTACTATAATACACCGTGGTGTTGGGATGGTAACCGAGGCATAGCATTGGAATGATTGTACATTTTACTTGCACCTGTGAGTGCGTCACTAGAGGGCATCCAAAAGCCTTGGTCTGCAGCAGGAGCTTCAAGCGCCGCCGCAGCAGCAGCAGCAGCCGCAGCAGCAGCCGCAGCAGCAGCTGCAGCAGTCCTCTGCACCACGGCAGACAGGTGTTTTCACAGGGTTTTTTGTTTTTTTTCACTCTTAAATTATGAATCTCATTTATATAAACAACCGCAGACGTCCGAAATGACCGGTCTAGGTCGTGTTGGGCCTATCGAATGAAATTTGTGGCAGTGCGAAAAAAAAAAAAAAAAAAAGAAATATTCAATGACTGTAATTGTGTGCAATTGTTGGAATCTCCTTGTTGATACATGCGGTGAACATCATTTCTTCTCTAAATTAGATGGTACGAGGCATGTTGCGGTACACATGTGTTGATAATATTGCATTTTGAATAACCTTCGAACCTGGCCTTTCTATGTATTTTGGACATTCGAATACATCATGTAATGTACCACCTCCATTCTTAATGAGTTTGATAAAGGCATTTTTTTGTGTTCACTGCGTGCAAAACCCGGCTTGTGTTGTTATTCATTTACACAGTTTGGTATTTATAGTGTTTACTTTGTTCAATAGAGCTGAAATGTAACGGTCTCCCAACTCTTCTTCTTTTTCCGTACTTTTTTGTGAACGTTATTGTTCTAACTATACCCTGTCTGAATGAACAGGTGCAGTACTGGGGTGTCTCAACAGATCATCTAACAACTTAAAGACTTCCTCACCTCAAGTGCCTCTTCTTCACTGCTCTCCCGGTGTCTTGGCAGAGAAGGTAGATCACTGTTTGGCAAGAGAGGGTAGATGTGAAGGTGAGAGGATTATCAAAGTCTGTTGAAAGGAAGGAGAGAGACGCTGGGGGTGAACTGACTCGAGTTTTGAGGCAGGAGCTCTCAGCTACCCCAGGTTCCTCTCTCTTTATCTCTCTCTCTCTGCAGGTAAGATGAGAGGAAAGCACACACTGTTGTTTGGGGGTGGGGGGGTGGTTTGAGTTCTGTCAGCTCGCCAGAGTGAAGACTGTGCACTCTCCTGCTGGATCTGTGCATCCTGCATCCGTAATACCATGGATGAATCATTTAGGGATGGAAAAAAGAAAAAGGGAGTTTTTATTTTTCATTATTTCCTTCCCTACAGTTATTGGCATGGGGGTGGTGTTTAATAATGACAAGCTTAGATTGGATATGATCATTGGATATGATCGTTGGATATGATCGTTGGATATGATCATTGGATATGATCGTTGGATATGATCGTTGGATATGATCGTTGGATATGATCGTTGGATATGATCGCTGGATATGATCGCTGGATATGATCGTTGGATATGATCGTTGGATATGATCGTTGGATATGATCATTGGATATGATCGTTGGATATGATCGTTGGATATGATCATTGGATATGATCGGCGTGGAAGAGCGTTGGAACATTTTTTTTGGGGTTTCAAGTGATTTATTGGAACGGCAGGCTTACTGGATTTCTGGAATTTGTTTTTCTTTCTTTTTGCTGTAAAAGAGGTCAGACCATTGCACAAAAAAGGTTTAAACTCATAAGTAGTGTGCAACCAAAAGCAATTGAAATTATCTCCCTAGACCTAAACCAATTGAATTTCTTCCTTGTTTTTTAACCATATCTGCTCCATTATAGAGCAGCCATCACAATAGGAAAGACTGGAGGTGGAGGTCGGTCAGCCTCTCAAATGCTTCTGGTCTCTCCATTTTGGTGGCATACTAAAAGCATCCGGAACTTTTCACGGAGTCCTCAAGTTATATGGCATCAAGATCACTACTCAAGACCTGCTTGGTGATACCTTTCAACAATTAACCCCTCAACAATTAATGTGTACTATGTACAGAAGCATCAACTTGTATTTTAGGGAGATGTGTTTGCGTGGCCACTAGACTACGCTGAAAAACGAAGAGGAATTTTAATTCTCATACAGATCTGTAGGCTATTCTAACCATTCTCATTGTCCATCACCTTGCAGAATGAGTGTTTAATTTAGCCACCTCTGCAGCTCCTAATGAGATGCGATCGTAGATTACTAGAATTATGATTGAGCAATATTAATTAGTACATTTTTACATTTTAAGCCATGGACATAACATCTCTACTTACATGTCAAAGCCTCCCTTCCACATAATTACATTGGGTCCATCTACAACCTAACCTAACCTAAGATGCTACTGGGAAGTTTGAATATCCTTTTATTATTATTATTATTTCTATGCTTGTTTGTACAAAAAATAAATATTGCACTGTATCATAGTTCCCTAGCTCCTCTCTCTCTGTCTGACCTTGTATTCCTATCTATGTCTTTATCTTCTGTGGTCAGATATTGTAGATGCCGGTGCCTGCTTACATCTGAAGATAATGTCAGTATGTGAATAGGACTATGGCACTCTTGATGTAAATAAACCTGTCCGTTCATATCTGTAGATTCTGTAGCCTATATCAGTCATATGTATGTGAATTTTGTTGCTTGGGGAGTTTTTCTTTGTATAGTTTTATTTGTATTGCTATTTTGTTTAATTCTATCGAATTTCACTTTGGTTCATCTTTGTGTTTTTCTACTCCATGTAGTGAGGCCGCCAACAATGCAATTTCCCCTCAGGGAATACGAAGACGTATTTTATCTTCTTCCCCCTTTGTCCAACCTCACCATATCTCCCATAGCTATTGATGTACTTTGGGGGTCCTGATGGACTTGACACATGGCATCTACAAACCTTCCACTGACAGCCTCATCAAAGATTAAACACAGAAGGAGGAGTAAACCAAGCAGCCAGTACAGTCCTACAGGGATCCATCCCACTGACTCAACATTCCACCATATTTTTCTAAGGAAGTGTACTATCCAACAACAATAGTATGTACTGTATGTAGTACAGTATGTAGTGGTCTGTGGCCTTTTTTTGTGATACTTAAATATCTACTGAATTGAATAATTATTACCTAGAATCAATTTGATTTTCACTTTATAGTAATTTATTGATTATGACTGTGGATTAAAGCTAGGTCCACTCAATTTAGGGCACCACCCTACTTTTAGGCATAGGGAACCTGGAGTATATGTGTGATTAGACTCTTTAACGTTATCTTTAACGTTATCATTAATGAAGGTTTTCAGTCTCGTCTGAAGTTCATAAGTCCTTTTACTGAGTGTGACTGAATAATCCCAACATACAAGGAACATGAAGATAGATCTCTTTAAATTCACAAGAAATGTATTAGGAATACAATTAAACATGAGGGCACATCTAGAAAAAGTTATAAAGTAAAATACTGAACTAACAGAGATGGCTTTAGGATTCAGTTACTAAAAACAGGCTCTTATGATGGTAAGAGATGTGTAGGCTCAGTACAATACAAGATTGAATCACTCGATACAGCCAGTTGGGCAGAATAATATTCGTGACCACTTACTATTCTGCAGAGAACCCCTTTTGGGTGGATTACCGGCACATACACACACAGTTTGGAATTCAGTAATGTCAGCTTCGGGAGGAAACGGACAAAATTCTACAGTGGTAATTGGGATTTGCCTAAAGTCTAACCACGGCACTTTATAGGAGATAGAATTATAACAGAAACTAGAATGTAAAGTTTGTAAACAAACTTGAGTTGGCTTGACAAAGCCAAGCTGTAATTGACAGAAAGATGTTAACATTTCCAACAAGCCATCCCCCCAACTATAATCTTCCCTCACTCCCCAGGGTCCTAAAGGCATCCCTATTACAGCCATTACAGTCTATTAAAAAAAAGAATGAAAAAACAAGTAAAAGAAAGGATAGAAGTGAGCTATCCCGATAGAAGGGGCACCAAGATTCCCAGGGCACAAAACAACCGATGTTTTTCTTTCTTTATATATAATATTTTTCTCCCCCCCCCCCAAAAAAAAAGAAGATGAAAAATGATACAATTAAAAAGATAAAGAGTGTGGGTGGGCACTTGAGTCGCTGGTGCCCAAGGAAGCACCATGAAGTCTTAATACGGGCATGCTGACAGTGTCCTTGGGAGGATGGTAACAGTCACTGACACTTGGTTCAAGGGCCAAGTGTTGACACTCTCGCCTGGAGCGGGAATTTAGGTCAAACAGTTTTCCAATTCAACTGCGTAGGTCTGGGGCAGCTGAGACCGGAGGCAAAACGATGGCTCGATTGTTAAAGCATGTCACGAGTGGTTTGAGGTAGTTTTCACATTCTTTGGTTCTTTTGTAATCAACAAGTATATTCCACTGAAATCTCTGTAGATTTCGGCCGGAGGAACACAATGTCCTTTTCACACTTCCAGGGGACCGGTCGTGTCCCGTAGTCGTGCAGTTTGAACTCCGGTCCTTAACTCAACCACAGTGACATACTGACCTGACGGAAAATTTACGTTGGTGCTGTTTTTGAAACCTGCGGTCAGGAGGTGTGTCTCCAGGTGGGCTCTGTGAGGGGGAGAGACACTTTTTCACAGAACCTTGTGCTGTGAATTGAACAAAGTCTCTTAAAAGTTTTTAATATTGAGACACACATGAATACTTTGTTTCATTCTTTAGTTGAAAGAGGCATTGGCATTGAGGCATACAATCCCCAAGTTGGCATTGAGGCATACAATCCTCAAGTTGGCATTGAGGCATACAATCCCCAAGCAGACTGCTGGGTGAATAAAAACAGTTATGAGGAGAGTCCTCTGGCTTTCCACGCTGTTGCTTTCCTCAACGGCCTTGTCTGCCGAATTGGTGGCTGTGATGGTGTCAACAGTTTGAACACTTTTCACAAGTTCAACCCAGTAACCAGCATTTGGCACCAGGTGGCCCCCATGCATTCACCCCGCTATTATGTCATCTATGCCATGGGAGGCTTTGATGGACATGAGCAACGAAACACTGCTGAGCACTATGACCCAGAGACCAACCAATGGACTCTATCACATCCATGCATGCGATGAGGAGCAATGCCAGTGCCACAACACTGCATGGCAAGGTGAATGGACTTGAGGAACATTTAGTAATAATAACCATCATCACCATACTACCACTACTACTATTACTAATAATGATAATATAATAATAATAGTAATAACAATAGTAATAATAATAATAATTATTATTATATATATATATATAATCAATAAGATAAAATAATAATAATAAATAAATATATTATATATATATTATATATTATATATATATATATATTATCAGCAATCAAAGCACATGTATATTTATAGGATACATACTTAACTTTCAATTACATTACATTACTAACTGATGTGATTTTGGGCTATGGGTGTACATCTGTGGTGGTTTTAATGGGACAGTCCCTGTGCACTGCAGAATGCTACAGCCCAGAGACCAACCAGTGGACTGTGATTGAGCCGATGAAAACCAGTCATTGCAGGCTGGAGGTCATCACCTATAGAGAACACGTATATGTGGTGAGGGGCAGACCGGTACTGTTGGTTCTCACATTATACCACACACTCTGAAACACTGGACTCATGTTGGACTTGTCTTCTCCCAGGTGGGCGGCGATGATGGTGTGAACCGTGGCCTACGACCCTCGTGTACGAACACCTGGCATGATGTACCCAACATGTTGAACCCCCGCAGGAACTCTGGCATCGAGGTAGTGGATGACCTTCTCTTTAGTAGTAGTTTTAGTAGCAGCAGTAGTAGTAGTTGTAGTAGTAACATTAGTTGTAGTAGTAGTAGTAGTAGTAGTAGTAGTAGCAGTGGTAGCAGCGGTAGCAGCAGTAGTAGTAGTAGTAGTAGTAGTAGTAGCAGTGGTAGCAGCGGTAGCAGCAGTAGTAGTAGTAGTAGTAGTAGTAGTAGTAGTAGTAGTATTGGTTGTAGCAGCAGGAGTAGCAGCAGTAGTTGTAGTAGTAACATTAGTTGTAGTAGCAGTAGTAGTAGTAATAGTAGTAGCAGTAACATTAAATGTAGTAGTAGTAGTAGCAGCAGCAGGAGCAGTAGTAGTAGCAGTGGTAGCAGTAGTTGCAGCAGCAGTGGTAGTATTAGTAGTAACATTAGCTGTAGTAGTAGTAGTAGTAGTAGTAGTAGTAGCAATAGTAGTAGTAGTAGCAGTAGTAGTTGTTGTAGTAGTAG
>OMKL01065441.1:0-12838 GCA_900302295.1 Parasudis fraserbrunneri | reverse complement strand
GGAGTTTTAGAACAAATAATCTAGGAGGCCTACCATCCCCCCCTGAAAAATAATCTAGGAGGTCTACCACCCCCCGTGAAAAATAATCTAGGAGGCCTACCACCCCCCCTGAAAAAGAATTTAGGGGAAACACCGTCAGCGTCCTGTTAACACTGGTTTCCACGAATATTCTAAATTGAACATTCATTAATCTTCTCTGGATTAAAAGATTTAAAAAAAAGGTAGGCTATGTTTTTGTCCCTTATTATTATTGTCTCCAGTAAAATGCCAAGCCAAAAACAACAGGAACTGTTTGGCTTGCTTATACCCTTACAAAGTCTTGTGGCTTTCCATGAGCTTTGAAGTTGTTCAGAAATTACAGAGAGCTGCTATTAATTAAAGCCTGTATACGGATCCTGCACCCTGATGACTCATAAAAATCATGCAATCTCACTGGCTCTCAGGGTTTCACTACTGCCCATGCCATCAGGTTATGAGGCTCTCGCCTTGTATGGCTATGAATATTCTGACAAAAAAAAAAAAGACTAAATACAACCAGACTAATCAAACGATTTGCTTTGTTTTCCATGACGCATGTTTTTGATGTTGAGTCAAAAACAGTTTGCATATCCAGGAAATTCCAATAATTTTGTGAAAACAGTGAATACTGCAGCAAAAAATATATCTGTTTTAGTTTTACCTAGCCATGGAATTTTGAAATGAGGCAAAAAGCTATTTCCTCTTCTACGTTTGAAGCTGAGGAATCAATCAGTGAGAGAAACAACTTAACAGGCTGTTTATATTTCACCTTGGTCAGACCGGGGCTGGTACTTATCAAGGGTTTCAAAAGGAGGGCTGATCTACAATTGGTTATGAATAGTTGCATGACTGTTTAAATAACTGTCAATCTAAATGCTCCACAAAAACATTAGAGAGTGACAGAGAGCATGACTGGGCGTGTGCCTGAACAGAGTAATGGAAGAGACACAACACACTGTCTGTAATCACTGATCTCAAATTCCCTTTGTAGTCCTCTCAAAATCTGCAGAATCAGCTCGCTGGCTTTGAAGCAACATAACCACATTATACATGGCAATATATTCTCCCACAAAGCAGTTGTCTTTTTTTTTTTGTCTGGAGAACAATGTCAAAATGACATGTAATGTATCATCAAATGAATGAGTCCCTTCAGGAAAATTGAGCTGCTTTCATTTTTTTTGTAATTTCTTTTTTTAAATATTATGTGAAATGTGAAGCAGAGGATCTGTCATAAGAGTTCATTGGCGCTCTGACTCTCTCTCAACATGTCAGGTCGAAGCTAATGCTAGGGAGGGAACACAGAGAGGGTAATGCACAATCGGAATTTCAAAGGCTCCGGTTGGCGCCTCGCAAAATTTATGGCATTCCGATGCTCTCCCGTCCGCTCCTCTCCTTGGCTACGATTCAGACTCGAGTGCAGCATGGTCTTAATACCAAACTTGTGTAACCTCCCCCCATTCAGACCTCAGGCTTATCTTTGGTATTAAGTGGCTCAGTACCAGTTACACACGCAGTGAGGGGTTTCCTCCAAATGGAGGTGTGTCTCGAGACGGGGTCATATTCAGACATTCAACTTAAGTTCATTTTGGCTATGTGATACAGGCTCCTGAGAAAAAGTGGAATAAGTCTAGCGCCTCTCGTGACCATTTTTCATCTTGTCTTGTTTGGTGTTATTTTTTGCAAATACAATCATAATTGAGTAGAGATGTATTATTTAGGATCGGTGACCTTGGTCTAGATTGATAGATGTTAAAATGTTGTTTGCCTATGGTGTTTTCCATAATGCAGTTCAATGTGAAAAATAAAAACTCTTATTAATATAAAAAAAATTATGTGATGTGGAAGACATTGAAAACGCCCAAAAAAACTCCCAAAGAAACACACCTGGCAACCAGTGGGCAGGTGCTTTAAGATAAGCAATGACATGTTTCTGGTATACCTGCGTAGCAAAAGTCTGAAAAAAAACATCTTTTCCCACGCATCTGTTCTATTAAGTCTAAGCACCGTGCTTAAGTTCTCAACTCTGAATCGGAGCCACTGAGCATTGATTGCCAAATTTTCAAGAGGAATATGGATGCTCTGCCTAATTGCCAGCAATCATCCTGAAAGTCGCCCTCTAAATTGTAATGGCTCAAATTGGCACAAGCTGTTTCTCATTTGACAGCGTATGAAGTGTTGTATGTCTAGTGCTCCTCTTATTTAAACGCCATCTTGTTTTGTCTAGCGATCCTCTTACCCCTCCTCTTATTGAAACGCCCTCTTGTTCTTTTCTGCCAAAGTATCCTAAGGCTTCGGAGCCAGGAAAATAGATGGAAGAGGACAGGTTCACTTGATAACGATTCAAGTTGCTCACCGGAGAATGCCCTAAAGTGTAAATCTCAGAACACTAGACGTCTCAAACTGTCTCTGATTATCAAAGAAAAGCCCTGACAGTCATTTATGGAGGGATCTGGTGAAGACGGGCCAATATTCTGTTCAGCAGTGGTCAGACATTGAGGGTATCCCATTACTTCCTGCGGAGAGGGCAGGGCAGACATTTTCTACAAATGTGTAAAACAAGAGTCTGCCTACTGACACATTGATGAATTGATGAGTTGCCCCAAAAAACCTCTTCCCTCCTTTTTTATGATTATTATTATTATTTTTAAAGGCATTTCTGTGTTATTATATAACGGTACATAGCGGAGAGAAAATGGGAGAGAGGGGAACGGACAGGGTGTGGGTTGACATATGACAAAGGTCATGAGTTAGATTCAAACCCACAACGTTGATTCTACATGATATGTGCCTTAGCCCTCTGATACACAACCAAGACATCCTACATACCGTTGTCTTTCTGTAATGAAGCCCTACAGTAGGGCTGCTCTATTATTTTTAGGGCTGCAACTAACAACTATTTTGATAATCGGTGAATCTTTTGATTATTACTTTGATAAATTGATTTATCGGATAAAAAGAAAAAGCAACATTTTATTAACAAAAACATGTTATTCCTCATCTTGTACAATGCTCTCTCAAACAACTTGCACACTGAAGGTTATAAAACAAAACAAAACATAAATGTATGCTATACATCAAGAGTGCAAAAAATACAGTTTTTTATAAAGTGCACATAGCAGGTGTTTTTTACATTTGTTCTCAAAACAAAAACCTGTTTAAGTCTTAAGTTTGAAAGGAGCTGAACGGTTGAAATAATAATAAATAAAAACATAAAACAAACTAAGTGTTAACAGGCTTTGCTATACATCAAATGGCTTCAACAACAGGCCATGGATTTGCATCATAACATAGACCCAACTATATTTTTTTTATAATTGATTAGTTGTCGATTAGTTGTTACAGCCCTAATTAGTTTATCTATTTATTTATTTTTAGGAGTACTAATGCATTCAACTGCACTGGGGTTTGATTGGCTCCTGAGTTTCCCTTCGTTTGAACGGAACCAGTGACAGAGCTTTTAATTTGTGGACATTTTGGGGAACGTGTGGGCCAGTACAAATCTGCCTAAACCGCTCCACTTGTACTGATCGCCCACATGATAGCAAACCACGGAAAAACGAAACCACATTTGACAAATGTGATTACTCTAAAGAAGGTTCACTGCAGTAGTGGCAGCACAGGAATTCACTCTGTGTGTATGGCAATCTATTTTTCTGCCACTTTTTCTAAACGAATTAACCTAATCACCAACAATTATTAAAGTATTCTGTACCTATTAGTGTCAGGGAAAGCGTGGAAAAGTGTATTTCGACTGTTGTTTTGTTTGCTGGAGTTTTTGCTTTTTACTTTGAAATTAGCCGCGTTCATGTGACATCGCACCAGAGTTTATTTTTGGATCATTTGTTTAAAGTGAAATATGTAACAGAAGGTTTGAATTTGTTAGCAAAGGTCTGAGATTCAGATTTTTAGTATCTCTGTATCCCTCAGGCTACCAGTGCCTTGGAGCAGTTTTGTTCTTAATTTAAGATCGGTTTGTGTGTCTTTACTTCACTAGAAACACTGTAAGAGGAGCTTGCATGCTGGAAAATTCAGGAATGTTTGAATTTTTTTTCCTCAGTGATGTCATGAACATATGTAACCTCAGTCTTTCCTTTTTAAAGAATTTAGATTTTTCTGTTCAGTTAACCAATAAGTCTCTAACCTACAGCTGTCATGGTGTGTTTGTGCTTACAGCTATATCACATCTTGTAACATTTTCCAGCAGGGTTTATGCTGAGCTTTAGAATTATTGCACGTGATATATTGCTACTCTAGTGCTTTATTTTCCCACACCAAAGATCAACAACGTTTCGCCTCACGCAGGAGGCTTCTTCAGGTCCTCGTCATGCTGGGCTTTCTCAGTGTCTTTGTGTTTTGGCCACTTTTCCCCTCTCGCTTGTGCTTCGGAAATGACGGATATTGATGCTGACCTTCACTTTGTTAATTTACAGTATGACACAGTGCATGCAGTTCCTAAAAGATCAACCGCGACAAAAAGTCCACGTATAAAATAAACTGTAGGTGACGATAAATATTCCCAAACGAAAACAAATTCTGCTCCCTCCAGGATATGATTGGGTTATGTGCCTTTGTCATCAGAACTTTGTTTTTGGTTGCTGACGGGTGCAGTCAGGACTGTCAGAATGCTAACTGGCTTTCTCCTTTGTGCACCTAGCTCGAAAGCTTCTGCTGGTGTGCATTAGTCAGGCTGTCCATAAGCAGCTAATGATTGATTCGGCCCATGTGATACCTCTCACTCAAACGTCTTGTCGTTTCCTTTCTCTTTTCCCCCCCAGCCATCAAGACTATGATTTCATCTCAGGCACGCGCATGCGTAAGATGGCTCGTGAAGGACAGAACCCCCCTGAGGGTTTCATGGCGCTGAAGGCCTGGAACGTGCTGAAAGAGTACTACAAGTCACTGGAGAAGGCCTAAGTTTCGGTCTTGGACAACAAAAAGCGGGGACGCAGTGGTTCTTTAAAAACGGTACAATATGATGAATGCAGGGACCACTTGAGGGCTATCCAAATCTATGATCCGCCTCTGTTTTGTCAATTTTAAATGCACACTCCACTCATTCATAATGCTACTGTCCATAATTTTTTGTCTTATTACACTTAATACTGTCTTTTTACTGTACGTGCTTTATTTAACTCACCATAGTGTTTATTCTGACTATAATTCTGTTGTGTATTAAGCAGGATTTGAATATAGTGGGAGATAAGCCAATATGCCAGTGAGGAGTTTGTATTTCAAGAGAATTAATAGATTTGTTTGTGTGACAAGATGTTTCGAGTTTAAATGGTTATACATGTTAAAAACTCTTATCATTTTTATTTTGGAGAAAGGTTACAACGCCTGTGGGTCAGAAATTTGAATATTAAGGTATTGATTTTACTTGCCTGCTGGCAAACTGAATGTACTGTTGACCAGTACGTAAAAGGGAATAAAGTGTTTGTATTCCTGTTGTCCCCAGTAAAAAGTTACTGAACCGACTAAAAATGAGTGAATCTACTACCGAGCCCCAAAGAAGCCATTACTGTGTGTGTTGGTAAGTGGCATTGTTGTAGTTACCCAAAATAAGGTTTGCACCAGTGCTTGAGGTATAAGTTGAGTGCCTTTGGTCTTTTTTCCTCTTACTGTAATATGCCCACTTGTTTGAATTAGAACACACACACACACACACACACACACACACACACACACACACACACACACACACACACACACACACACACACACACACCTGCATTTTCTCCCACTTGACTCTGTGTTATATTGAGTATTTGAAAAAGCAACCTGCATAACTGATGAGTACTGAACAAAAGCTGAAGAGATGTTTTACTAGAAGATAAGACTTTAATGTCCCCATGGGGATATTACCTTGTTGTCACAGATATGATATATGATACCTTGATATGCAACCCTAGCCTTCCTATAACCTTTAGGAACAACTTTTGTAGCTATTATTTTAACACAAGCTTTGTTACGATCAAAAGATTATGTATTCTATCCTAATACTGTGACGTTTGATCTCTTAACTGTTATTTCTTGCATGTAGTTTTGAATCTCATTGTGGCTGTTTCTTTAACATGTTTTTGTGTGTGTATGTTTATTGACATTTTGGATTTTAGTTTTTGGTCATTTTGTCTTTTTGTATTGAGTTTTTTTTTTTTTTCTCCATTTGGTTATTCCATTTTGTTGAGATTTGGTCCACTCTGCATAATCATTTTGATGGCAATCATCAAGGGTATTGATTTGTACATAATCATATTTGTCCAATAAACCATTTTTAGCAAACATTTTTGCCACTTATCCTTTGGGTGTATTTCAGCAGTTTATTTTTTGCAATATGCAAAATATTTATTTACAATAATTTCAAAGAATATCTCTTGAAATTACTCACAATGAAATGACACAATCTTGGTTTACATCAATTATCTTTTATTGTGATCTAATTTTCATGCAGAGTTTATATCCTGATGTCTCCTATTAGCTTTGAAGTCTTTGATGAACCTCTATGTGTTTCAAGTGGGATTTGTCATGTGCTACTGTTTGCCAGATGTATCCACACTGCATTATATTTCTTTTAGGTTTCACATCTTGCTGCGTCTATTGGACCTGTTCCGTGCACGTAGCACTCACGCTGAAATAATTTAAAATGCACCAATTAGCCTACCTGTCAGGGCTCTGCCCTCCACCTGCTATGGAAGGCATAAGACACCAAAACTCAGCCTACTGGGAAGAAAAGAGCAGATAATTGCAGTAGTGTCCTACCGATCCTTCCAAGCTCTGCGTGTCTTGAGTCGCGCATCCCTAAGATGCAACCAGACACGTGCTATTGGATGTGGGTAGTTGCTCAAAACTGAGCAGCTGTAGGGAGCACGGTGAGGTGTATTCCTTCGTTTGTTAACTACGTACAGTATTCTTGCGAAGGAACTTGTTTTGCTGTTGGCCCATTACTGTAGGAGAAATGTGAAGTAGTAAGGCCCTTTCTGTAGTAGTTATTAATAGATAAATGAAAAGGTGTAGGCATAATAGCTCAATCCTCAAAAGATAATGGCCACATACAGTAGTCCTGTCTCTGACTGGGACCCCGTGCGCAATGGAAGAAGAAGCTGCATAAATCCACCACTCAGAATACAGTAAAGTTAGGCCCACATATGTTTTGTAAGGGCTGTGGTCGTTGTGTAAACTGGGTAAAATTGTCACTGTAATTAAATTATACCATACATGACTTAAAACTGAACAGAATTTAACATTTGGTATCAAACTGAGCAAAATCGAACGTTTGGTTAAAAAAACGTTCAAAATGTAACGTTAAAAGTGTTTACTCCAAACGCCTGCAAACAATTCAGTGTGGTTGAACGCACCTCATACCTGGGCTGTAGGCTAATCACATTTATAAAATGGGTAGCTCAAATCAAGCAATCTTATTGGTTCATAGCCGTGGTATATTAACCATATACCGTGGTATATTAACCATATACCACGGCTATGACGTCTAATTCCTTTGCACAATTGAGTATCACTCCGTGTGTGAAAATAACTTGCCAGCTAGTAAGGGTAGCGTTAACGTCAAGTACCTGGTAGACCTTTGTGGTCGCCCACCTGGAGTTATTGAGTAGTGCATATCTCCGGAAAAATAATCACCTGTTAAACGTCAACAAAAAGCCCCGCTAGCAATCAACAGTGCTACCCCTAACATGAGACTTTATTGACTCATTTAGCTAACCCAAGCGAGTGATATCTGCGGCATGTGTGCCGAAGCTTTGGCGTGACATGTAAATGTTGAAAATTAGGCAGCATCAAGGCGGATAAGCAGTAAAATTGGCTAAATGCTTGCAGGAGGGATAGACTGGAACATAACACAGAATACCTGAGGGATTTATGAATGGTTGGAATAATAACAGATGTGATGGGGAACGGTGAAGGGATGCTATTCTTATGAATAGCCGCTAACTTAGCGTTACTGTCTCGTAAGTTTGTTTGTTGGGCTGCTAACATTAAAAAGTTACTGTTATGTCAGCGTTAGCTAGCAAGTCTAACTAGTGAACATTGGCTGTTTGGTCTGAGTGCGCTTTGTACAGCTCCAACTTGATATTTATGAAGAGCTTCTTAAGCTAAGTTAGCAACTGCTGTATTGTCATAAGGATAGCATCCCTGCTGTAACCGGCTGTCACTGTGCTTCTCTCACTAGCGGGGCTAAAAAGAAATAAGCAAATTTAGTGTACGTTGCATAGCAACCACCTTGCACTATGAACAGGCAGCCAGGAGGACCTATTTCCTTGTAGAAATTATTTATTAAATTAGTGATAAAAATTAAGAGTATGTCTGTAACTTTCACATTGCCATACTTGGTGACCGTTTTATAAAAGCAATAGTTCACTTCAGGCCGTGGTATATGGTTATTATATCACAGCTAAGCGGCTGTCGGCCCGACGCGAGCTGTGATATAATAACCATATACCACGCCCTGCCTGAGCTATTGATTAATTATCTGGTGCCATGCTGTGGCTAACCTACCTACTGTATACAATACTACATTAGGCCTCCATCACCCAGGTTAATAACCTGTTCAACCGAGAGGGGAGATATGAGGGAGTGGTCTACCCATTAACCACTACAGGCTGATCCGGAGGCTGTCTGTGTAGTAGCTATCACCCTCTTGCATTGTCTGTCTAGCATGATGCGCTTCCATCATTTGAATGTATGGCAACAACACATGATTGGCTGGTCCCAAACGAGGTGGACCAATAGTGACTGGACACACAGACAGATCCACACACACACACACATGCAACCGCCCAGCTTTGCCTGGGTGGAGATAATTAATAACATTAATTATGGTCCCATTCCATATAGGTGTGCTGGGGCCAGGGCCCTGATATTGTGCGTGCTGTCTCACTGGAATGGCTTTGCCACAACCAATTGGAATGGAACCCTAATTAATGTTATTAATTACATCTGTGTTTACCCTGCAATGACATGTCAAAACGGCTGCTGCCTATTGCTGTCATGACAGAGGCTCTCCTCTAGAGTGTGTGGGGATGGCTGATTTAACCTGCGTGCATCAATTACCTTGCAGGTGCGCAGCCAGCCCTGCTCCCGGATCTAATTAGCTTGACACCAGGGCAGGTGTGGCTGCTTAAATCAAGTCATCCCCACACCACAGACTCATTGCAATTCGCGAGCCCTCATCCTCCGTTCGAAGGAGTGAAACAGACAATGTCATTGAGCCCGACAACGGGGCATAATTTCCATACCGTAGTTGGGGAAATCTTTGAAAATCGATTATTACAAAAATAGTTTTATTCATCTCTGTTTTAGGTTTTGTATTTCCGATGCTTGATTCTTCTCTCAAACCGATGTGATATCTTGGAACTATTTTGTTTCTCGAAGAAGCCAGTGTATTGCTTTGGCTATCTATCTAGCTAGTTCCAAGATATCATGTCAGTCTGGGAGAGGAATCAAGTGTCGGAAATACACCAGGGCTGTTGTATTCTGTTGCATTCTGTTGTGGATGGTGAAAACTTTTGTTTACATGTTGTGGTGTGTATTAAAACATTTTGTTACTGGACACTGTGTGCTGCCTGTCTGAAGCTGCACAAACAAGCTCGGAGCACAACCAGAATTTTTGACCACTGGACTCGGTAAGTCAGCTAATGGCTGTTAATCGATAACGCTACTGGCAAGTATTTCGTACCACTTTATGTCAAAATATCCCTTAAAGAATTTTCAGGTCCTACTTTTTGGAACTCTTGTGATGTCTCGCTGTGCGTGCTGGTCGGTCAGTCACTTGTATATTGAACAAGACAGACCCTTTACTGCCCTCAATCAGACACACACACACACACTCACTCACTCTCTCCGTCTCACACACACTCGCCCACATACTCTCTCTCACTCACACACACACACGCACACATAGTCATGGCTCCAGGTGGCTCCCAGATGCAGTGGTCCAGTGAAAGTGGAACACAGAGCTAAAAGAGTGGCTCTGTCAGGAATACCCTGGATATTTCATCAATTCCAACTCCAAGATGTAACGAAGAGACCTGCCAGCAGCAATTTTTCTACCTTTCGCCAGATCTTGTTCAATCGCAAATGGTAATCAAGCTTGGACCTCGATACCACTTCAAAAGAGGGGTTGTTTTTGTAGTGAGAATGAAGGAATGCTATTGGGGGGAGGTTGCATTACAGTTTGTGTTCTTTTAACTCTGCAAAGGGAGGGCAGAATTGAGGGTTGTTCAGGTGTGTGGAACAATGATTATCCCTATAACCTCTTGATGCAATGTTATCCTGGATATATGACATGCATTGTAGGCTACTGGATTTTTCACATTACAGCTATCAGCCCTTTCATCTGTGTGATGTTAAAGACTCCATTTTCAGATAGCTCACCCCATAATCAGATCTTGCTTTGAATTTTTCATTCCTCTGAGTGTATAGTTACAGCGTGGCAGACTGCCAAAGAGAGGGGCTGAGGGTACCTGAAGAGTTGTAATGTTCTGACTACTGTTTACATGACTTGTGCTAACTCCACTCAGTTGTCCCACCTCATTTAATTGACTCAAATTACTGTTGCACACAATTTGAACAGTCACAAAATACATTAGTCACAGCCATTTAAACTGAGGGACAGTTTTGCTGAGGCAGGTTTTCAGCGGTCTGTAATAATGGTAATTGCTAGAGGCCAAAGCTAACTGGTAGCCAGAGTAGCCAGTCGAGCATGTTGAAGGGAAACTTTTGAATTTACAAGTAGGCCATCTGATGAGTTGAATATTTTTAACTATGCATGTCAAGAAAGACCATTTGAGTAAAGGTAAATGCTTTGATAAAAGCACATCGCACCCAGTTTAGATTAGAGATTACTGTGATGTGTTGGACCAGTGGAGCTTGGTAGTCAAGGAGATAAAAGTCTGCACTCAAAGAAGCCATGCTTCAGGCTTACTTAGTTTTAAGATTTATTTTCCTTCTTTCCCCTTTTTTTCCCCCTATACAAATAAAAGTGCTGTGCAAGTTTCATCTGCATTGATTTTATTTTATTTGTTTTTTTGTTTTTTATTAAATTAAATTTAAATTAAATTTAAACAAAGTAAGCTTGAACCTTGGCTCTTTTGAATGCAGACATGTATCTCTTTGGCAGGTGAAGGTAAATGCAGCAGGCCATTTGTAAATTAACTGGTTGGTAAATCCAGCATTTTGGGGGAAGATATTCTGTATTTGAGACTGAAAGTAAGTACAACTGAAGAGCCATGGCATATTGGCTATTGGCTATTAGAGATTCTCCATCCATACAAGAGACCCATGCGTGGCACACACTACATGCAATGACATCATCCACATCTCATCTCATCCCACCAAAAGGTCCCACTCCTACATGGACTCCAGCTGCATTTATCTCCAATTTCCCGCCATCTGGTTTGAGTTCCATTCAAAGCCAGTTATGATAAAAACGACTTCTCTTTACTAAATGCAATACGATGTTGCAGAGCATGGTCAAAATGAAGACAACAGCAGTACAAAGGCTTTACTTAGAAACAGTGGCCCTGTACTGGTATGTGTTGCTTTATTTCATGTGGTTTTGGTCCAGTCATCTCTTGAGTTTGAGTGATATGATTTTCCGGGCATCCATTTTTATGGTGAAAACAGACTTTCAAAATCTCCCATAAATTCTACATTGGGATCTGTTTATTGATAAGGCCTTAGCATAGGCTAACATCATTTATAGCTTGTTGTTAGTGGGCATTGTCATCCTGGAGGGCACCGCTCCCATCAAGAAAGAAATGCGTCATGAAATGAACTCAGAATCAATGTTAGTAGCGACTAGAAAGTTCTAGATGTTTGTTCTAGATTTCCAGAAGTGATTGGACTGATTCCATGCCAATCCAGTCCACACCAGTGCAGCAGCACCAGAACCACTTTTCAGGGACTTTCTGTCTGCATTTCCATTATTCTGACCATATCCTTCATATACACCACCAGGATGTCTGGACAGAAGGATCAAAGCAAAGCTGATGCTGCCTGGGCCTTAAGACGGGACAGAGTGGTTGACATCCTAATTCTCTGTTCCTAAATCAAATCCTTACTGCCTTCACTCTTTGGTTACATCAAGAACAGTTACAGTGAAGTACAGTAAATTCTCGACATACAGTAAGACATATAGTACTCCATGAAGATGATTTGTGGTGTGATGGTTTGCCACTAAAGGCTTTCTTTACCATATATACTGTGAATTTGTTATATGATGTATACAGTGATTTGATACCTCCTAGCATTCAGATGGGTCTGATGATATTATTAGAAGCAGACATCTCAGAACCATGAACCTGGTGTGTTGGGGGTTACAGACAGAATAGTGAACCCAATTAATAGAATACATGATCATAATTACATTATATAGGATGGAGGCCAGTGCTTTGCTACAAATCACTAGCTACGTCACCATCATATAAATATACATCATGTAGTACCCTATAAAGTGTACTTCTTCCTTCCAGTTTGCTATTGATATATGATACAGGAGACACTCATTACTACAAGATCATTGTACCTTGATAAATCCATCCACTGTATGACTTACTTGTCAACACACCATCAGAATGAGTCTAGGCAGCGTAGAGATCATTACCTCAGAAGCGAAGCCAGAGGCTCGATATAAAGAGATCATACAGTGGGAGGGATATCATGGTGCTTCCCAAGCACATCAAAGGAAAGCATCTGTTTCATGACAGAGGAGGACTCGGGCAAGAGGAACTCCAGATTCTTATGGCACACAGGGATAAACTGACACACATGGAAGGTGGTGCCCCCCCACCACCACCCCACCACCACCTTA
>OMKL01065436.1:0-14517 GCA_900302295.1 Parasudis fraserbrunneri | reverse complement strand
CACCAGCCAGCAACTGCCTGTGTGTGTGTGTGTGTGTGTGTGTGTGTGTGTGTGTGTGTGTGTGTGTGTGTGTGGTTGTGTGTCTACCCAGTAAAAACATAATGAAGTCACTGAACGCTGAGCTTGTAAAATGTGTAGGTGGTTTTGGTTTTTAAGGGAGTTCCTCTGGACTGCCCCTGCTGCCAGAATAGAAAGCTGAAAAGATGGTTCTCCAAAACGTGAGTGCAATATTGAATAATAGACGTGATGTCCAAATTGAAACACAGGGTTAAATGCTGAGTACTTTCCCTAATGGTGGGATTGGACTTGTATTCATGTTTACTTAAGGGGAAGTAAATATTGCAGCACTTCATTTTTGTATTAAAAAGGTACTGATAGATTCAATTCGCTTAAAAACGATAGGAGTGGTGGTGAGAGGTACCACACCAGCCCCCAAAACTGAACAGAACAGACCCTTTAAATTCCACAACTTTGTGTCATTGGCCCTTTAAAGGTTGTCAGTTGAATGAATGTGGAATCACAGTATCACGTGCAGTTATCCAGCAAGTTCACTTTTAGTCCAATTGAGCAGTAAGTCCTCTTTTAGTACAGTTGTGCCAACATCCATTTTTAGTAGGCTACAGAGTGTGTAGATTTCTCCATCTCTTTGACTGCAGAGTGTGTCATGTATGGTGTGGTTTCCTCCAGTGGTATGTCACTGCCAGCTGCTCTGAGTCAAATGAAGAAATACTGTAGAGTTCCTTCTGACGTATAAAATAAATAAATAAATAAATAAAAAAGTCCTATCTAGGTCATCACTGTGTGATTTCCTGGTGTTTAGTGATGTCAGGTCTTAAGGTGATGAAATGCTTCCAGTGGGTAAAACTGTCCTACAAAATTCAGACCCATTCACTTGCTGTTCTCTCTGTCTCCTCGCAGTCCGAGGCTAATGGTAGATTAGGGCCCAATGAATGGCTCCTACTGTAATTCTAGCAAAGGGTGCCATGTATGAAGACAATGACTCGAGGGCTGAGAACCTGTCTGGACAGACCTGCCCTTAGCCCCCCCCCTCCCCTTCCCCAGGATAGCTGGTCCATTCTACCTGAGCCTCTTGGACAAGGCCTTGTGGCTGGCTAATATAATGGGTACATTCACACAGGGGGCATACAGTCTGGCGTCTTGAGTGGGCTAAGAGAGTAATAGTAGACCAGATCTGAGCCATCTACACCAACACGACTTACCAGAGACCTGATGCTTTCAGCTTCACAGAAGCTTTCTGTTGCCACCGTGCAGTTTGTTATACTCAGGAGAATGTTCATATTCAAAGATTTCACAAACCCACTTAAAAAACGTGTTGTTCCTTGCTTACTTGAATTTTACTTGTAAAAATACAGTTTCTGTAAGGTATGTTCAAGAGTCTAATTCTTGCCAAAATAGTCCAAGGTCAGCCATTTTTTCTGCCATATCTGACCCTGCCAGGACAGATTGACCTGCATGTTGGCTACAAGTGGAGTCAGGGCTACAAGAACAGAAAAGTTGGAATATTGTAGTAGCTTAGTAGGCTTTATTTATTATCTATAATGGTGTGTATAATTATGATTGATAAATCCTATATGATACATTTGCCGAATATGAATGAATATGCATTTAAAAAAAAGAATTGTTCTTTATATTGACTATGCATTCATTATTTATTTATTTTTTTTCCCTTGTAGGTGGACACTGGGGATACGAAGGTAATTATGGTGTAATGATTATTACATTATTATGTCTCATATCTTCTCTTTGACTGTACATCATACCCCACTAGAACAATGGCATCAGAACAGGCCCCAACATGCTAACACTTGACCCACCTTCTCCACAGTCTAGACATCACTAAACATCTTCTGGTTTTTACTTAGTAACTACTTATCCTGTGTTGACAACCACAAATCTGGGTTTATATTAAACTATTTGTTCATCACACACAATACATCACCAGATACCCATAATTTCTTGGTTAATTTCATCAAATGTATGTTAATCTGTTTTGTTCTCTTCTCTTGGAAGAGTAGCCTTTCAACAGGCTAAAAGAGATCCTAATTCAACCAACCACCCAACCAACCAACCAACCAACCAAACAAACAAACACGCACACATATTTATCATTGTGATAGAGTGCATATACTGACTGGATCATCCTATTTCTCAGCAGATCAGATGTGTTTATAACCACACAAACCCATCCTTGATGAAAAGACAACCTGTTCCTTTATGATGGACTATATAGCAATTGTTATCACTGTACTTTCTTCATTGCGTGCAAAGAGATGAACACACATCTTATACCATGACTGGCAAAAGATATGTTGTGCAGAATATACCAATCCAAGATATGTCACAATGACCCATCATTCACAAACAACAATTTTTCTAGCGTTGACAACATTGCTGGTATTGCCAGTGTTACACAATGTTATGCGATATTATGCAAGTTGACTACAGTAGCTTTACCTTCTATATATGAAAGACTTCTGTGTGTGTTTTACATGGAGGGTAGTGTTGTGTTTCATAACTAACCCCGGTCACACCATATGGGTTTGTTACTACGTTAATGATTCCTTTCCTCTGACCTTATAGATCAGGCGGCCTGGTCTGCGGACTTCCACCACTGCAGTGGAAAATCCCAGTCTCCCATCGACATTGACACAAAGGCGGCCATCTACGACCAAAGGCTGCCTGCCATCGCACTGGATGGTTATGACCTGACCGACGGCCCTGGGCTGACCTTACTGAATAACGGACACACCTGTAAGCGGCCGGCCTCAGTGGAGGATTTCTTTTTGTGTGGTTTGTTGTGACGTTTGAGTGTGACAAAAACAAGACCCGGTCCACCTGGAGGAGTGTTACCTGCTGATGCAGGTTCCGTTGGTCCAGCGACTGTGCCGCGGAGACTGTTCTTGATGGTTTAACATAACAAGGCGATGACGATGTAATGACATATGATGTCACGTTGTTTGTTGTGTCATTTCTATGTATGGAAGTGTTGCATTAATGACAGTTTGTCGTCAAAATGACAGAATCCATACAAAAACCCCAGTGAAAACAATATGATGAATAAAGCAGGTGCTGACCATAGAACCCGATATTGAATGATTTGATGGGAATGGCCATTCTATTGATTATGGTCAGTACCTACTTTATTTCGATGGGGATTTCATTCACTCATTTGATCTTACCTTTCCCTGCCATTCAAGTTCTGCACCACTAACATGACATGGTGTTGTTCTCCAGTGCAGCTGAGTCTCCCCAACACCATGCGGATCGTCACGGGGTTCGATACCGTGTACCACGCTGCCCAGCTGCATTTCCACTGGGGGACCGTGGAGGTGCCCGGATCAGAACACACCATCGACAACGTCCATTTCCCTGCAGAGGTGAGGAGAGAGGGGCCGGATGGGAAAAAAAACCTGTGTTTGGGAGCAGTTCAAGTTAGAGAGAAAGAAAGAAAGAAAGAAAGAAAGAAAGAACAAGACAATTTTAAATATGAGGTTTCGGCTGGACATTGTCATTAAGTTACGCCTATTGAAACCTTGAGTAACTGCTTAACCATTGTAGATTAAGTCTAGGCCTTGACCCTCTTTCTTTGTCCTTCACAGATCCACGTCGTTCATTACAACTCCAAATACGCAGACCTCTCGGAGGCAGCCAGCCAGCCGGATGGGCTGGCTGTACTTGGAGGATTCATTGCGGTACGTAAAGCTCATTCTGGAACAGTTCCAAACATATAAGTGGCACTAAAGAGACTTGGTAGCTCGATGACAGAGAGCTGTTATCGTTGTTTTAATTGATCCTTTGCATTTTTTTATGATGTGATGAGATTATCATGCCTCTCTTTTATTTACTTTCATTATTTTATTACTTTTTAAGGTTGGTCTTCATGAGAATAAGAACTATGAGAAAATCCTATCTGCCCTCACTGATGTCAGCATTGAAGGTAAGCCCTGGATAAGCTATTAGTCAGGCGTCCTTTTCCCCTCAACAATGTGCAGCCAAAACATGCTGAATCATGCGGGATGTAGAAAATTCCTGCTTCCTTCTCGGAATCTCTTTCCTAATTTGTACGTCACACATGAACAGGAAAATAAAACGTTCCCCTTAATTCTCATATTCTCGTATTACTCATCAGGAGGGTTTAGTAGGGAAACATACCATGTACAAGTTCCAAGAATATTCTAGAGAGCAATCAATTGCTATATTGTTATATTGGCACATCCCTCTGAGACACACATGCATGTAAGTATTTCACCAGAGGGGTGTATGGGGATGGGTCTCCCATACACAATGCCCTTGGAGCAGGTAGGGATTCAGATCTCACTCAAGGACACTTACCACAGGGATTGGACACGCTGGCTGTTGCGGGGATTGAACCTGTGACCATGCGGTTATTTGTGGCGTCCTTACAGCATGTCCCGTTTGTACAAAGAACGTTTGCAGACATACAACAATAACAACAATTGTTCTGGGTTTTTTTCCCCACCCAAGAGACCAACACCGAGATCCCGGGATTCAACGTGCGCCACCTGCTGCCTAACAACCTGGAGAAGTTCTACAGATATACTGGTTCTCTCACCACTCCCCCCTGCTTCCAGACCGTCAACTGGACCATGTTCAATGAGACCATCACGGTGTCGAGGAAACAGGTCAGACCTCACAACATCCTGTGAGCTGGGAGGAGGGATATTAGTAGCGGCTAAACCCACCCCAAACTCAGTTTACCCACCTTTTGATTTGTGAAATACTCAACTGTTTAAGCAGATAATACTGTAAATCTATTATCCTTAAAAACAACAACATTGGAACCATTACATATCAATACATCTTATTAACTTGGTGTTTTCCAGTTGGCAGCTCTCGAGGACACCCTGAAAGTGGGCCAGAGTCAACACCTCAACAAGAACTTCAGAGCCCCACAGCCTCTCCATGGGAGGACGGTCCTCGCCTCATTCACCGGCTTGCCCCTCCCGCGAGGTAAACACTCATAAGTACCCCAGGATGTCCCACCTTAAGACAACCTGTCCCTCCATTCATGGTCTTGAGAAAGTAAATAAGAGCACGTCCCCTAACCCAGGTGAGGGGGCTTAGAGACCCTCAGTTACGCAATTTGAGATTTTTTCACTGGTTTGTGCAGCTCACCGGACAAAACACGCTTGTCAAGATATATTGTGTACCCTCAATGAATGCGCAATCCTTGAACTCATTTTGTTCAGCCATGAACGACCCTTTCATATTGCTGGCGAACTCATATAGGCAGGTAATTTCAGATGACAAAGGGGTTCACATTAGTGCCCTTGTAAAAGAGTGCGAGGTCTTATCTCGTAAGGCAAGCCAGAGCAACGTTGAAGTCAGGGGTATTGCATGATAACATACAACCTTTGGCACCTGGCCATCAGCAAATATCAAAAGCATCAGTAAATAACTGCACAAGTTGTCTCTAAACCATGCACACAGCATGTCAGTGGTGCAAAGGTTAACGTGTGGCTTTTGGCTCAAAACAGTCCTTTTCATATAACCTCACTGCTACAAAGACTTAGACATGTGTGTAGTTATTGTTAAAGGCACAATCTGCCATTACAGATATCGCTTGATTTATTCACACTGTGATTTAGTGGAGTGAAGGCTTTTCGTTTTTCACTTCTAAATGTATTGTTCAAGCAAAGACTGAGCATAAAACGGCGAAGCATGAGCTTGAATTCTGAGGCTGTTAAAGGGTTGTTTACGTTCACTTGTAAACATTAAATATTCAGAGTAAAACAGACTTTTATTTTGAGTTATGATGGGCTAAGAATGTTCCGAAAAGCCTGTTTTCCACCAACAAGTGAAATTGGTTAAGAAAACATATGAATATAAGCAACATTCCAATGGTCAAATATATTAAATATATGTTTGTAGCTGTGAAGGACACCACCACTATGGTGTTTAAGTCATATATGGCAGACTATTTCCTGGTTATATTGAAGTATTTTTATCTTCACATTTCAGAGCGTGCTGGCCTTTCTGTATTGCCTAATGTAGAGACAGATGCCTCCAAGAGAGACCAAAGTGGACTGCTGGGTAAGCAACACCATGAACACATGCTCCTGACATCCCATCCTAGGGCCATGCAACCAACCTCCTGTTATAGGCCCCCAGGTGCCCTCTTCACATTGACAAATTGGACTTCACACTTTCTTTGGAATTCTATACTATACAGTCCCTCCAGGATAAAGGCGCAAATTCAACCAAACCCCATAATATTTGTGACAGCTTCCAAATTTCACCAATCTCCACAATGTTTCCACATTGCTGCTCGCAATTTTCTGGTTCTGGTTCTGGTGGCCAGTTTGGCCACTTAATGACACCTTGCGACATTGTAGCAACAACCTTCATTTGACAGTCAATTTCTTTCATGGACTTTTCATGGAATTTTCACAACTTCCGCAATAAAACACAGAAAATGTCACAAATTGCAGAGCACTTTTTGAATAAAGCAGCAGCAAAGTCAAGCATTTTGGATTGTAATAATCACAACAAAAAAATAATAAAGATAAATAAAAAATAAAAATGTGCAAAATCCTGGCTGTATTATAAGGGGCACTTATAGCATAGACTCCACTTTGCTGATGTCCTCAGCAAAGAGCCTGTCCCTCTCCCAAAGGCTGGACCCCAGAGAGTGTCTCCCAGAGAGAGAGACAGAGACAATGAATGTAGAGAGAGAGAAAGTGCGAAAAAGCCAGAGAGAGATAGACGGAGACAGTAGGAGCAGAGAGACAGAGAGAGAGAGAGAGGGAGAGAGACTGAGGCAGAGAGTGTAAAGAGAAAGAGAGCGCAGGGGAACTGAGGGCGAGGCAGGAGTGGAGGATGTGACAGATAGTTTGGATTTTTTTACATGAAGGTTACTTACAGAGTCCCGTGGTTGTACATCTGGCCGGATTCTGATCAAACTGGGAAGCTTCAGACATGCAGCAAACGGGGGCCTGAAACAAAAAAGTGTGAATCCACACCACAGCATGCAGACAAAATGTTAACCATCTACAACAGAAAACAACAGTCCTGGTGCATTTCCGATGCTTGATGCTTCGAGAGCCTGTTTGCTGCCTGTCTGAAGCTTCCGAGTTTGATCAGAACCCGGACAGAACTACAACCACGGGACTCTGTAAAAATCCGAACTATCCCTCTAAACAAGGGTCTGTGTTTTAAGACCCTGTTATAGGTTTGTTTTACTGAGGACACGAATAGTGTGTGCAGAGTGACAGTGTGTGTTTTCTAGTTGGAGTCACTAACATGTATTTCTCTTTTATTTTTTTCATGGTTGGTCACAGACGAATGGTCAAGAGGTAAGCTCCTTACAGTATCATAAAACTATGAATTACTGTACCACTAATCTATCAGGAATAATCCCAGTGTACATAGATTTATGAAGTGAAGGCACAGATTTGTATCTTTTGGAACATAAATTAAATATTGAATTCATGGTAGCCATGATGTCATAAAATGAAAAAGAACTGTATGTTACACTTGAGACATGACATTTCCCAAAATTTTATATAAATCTAATATAAAATATAACAAAAATGATCTTAATTGTAATTTTCCCATCCATCTCTGACAGGTGATATCCTGGCCATAGCTTTTGGAATTCTCTTCGCTGTGACCTTGCTGTTATTTACTGCCTACGCTTACCAACAACGGAAAAAGTACCCCAGGTACGTCGAAGACACAACCATCTCTACCCGTCATAGGTGACATTGTCTTCCGTTCTTTCCAAAAACGAGGACAGTATTTGGCCATGACAGCTGAACCAATTATTTACATGGAGCCTTTTAGCTAATGGAACCATTCCTCTGTGGTTTGGGAGAGATGTCGGCGTTTATAACTGGAGCACAAATTTGTCAGACTGTCTGGAAAAGGATGGAGTGATATCATCTAGTAGTGACCTCTCATTCGTCTCAGGTTTCACATGTTCAGACAGGCTGGTTATAAATTGATCAGATATCTCTTTAGGCAGACTTTGATTTGACCCCCTGAACCGGTCATAAAGCACACAAAAACCCGACAATATTGACTGTTGTTATGTCACCAAGTTCAGAAGAGGTCCCTCTAGACTAGAGGTGCATTGATAACACTTTTTGCTGACCAAGTATGAGTCCTTTGCTTTGAGAACTCACTGATACTGATATGAGTACTTAACATGATATTGGACATTCTTGACAGCTACCATAGACTGAGAGAGTCTATATAATGAGGAGATGGAGTACTTTGGTAGTTGAATGGGGAAATTCGAAAAACACTTAAGATGGCAGCAACAATGAAACTACTTGCAACAACAACAAAAAAATAACTATTCAGAGAAAATAATTTAATGTCATCCAATTTTATGTTGAATGAATGATAATTTACTGCATTTTGAGGTGAAACGTGAGTTTTAAAGATGTTTAAAATTAACAATGATCTCTGCTAAAAGACTAGGAATTGCTCCTCGGCTGCGCCTCGGGATCCGACTATACAACCGGGTGTAAATCCACCCATTTACCCCTTCCTCTTGGGGTTAATTGCTTTAGGATACATGCGTAGAAGCTAGTTTAAAGTGGAAAAAAGTAATTTTTCTATCTCAAAATTGTCCTTTTTGTCAAAATTAACTATAATACTGTCAGTCATTTACCAGTGACTTCAAATATGAAAGAAAAACAATGATATGTATGATAGATTCTTAGAAATGGATTACTCCCCATTCAAAGAGATAGGGGTCAGGTCTTGTTAGTCCCCGTTGCCAAGATGGTGGCAGAGTGGACCAACTTCTCAAGACAGACTTTGCAGCTACTTCATTCTGTAGAAAATTGTGGAGGGACACATACTTTGAATAGCAGGCAACACACAGACACACACAACTTTGTCTTTTCTGTGGTGCAGGAAATCAATTCCCCTTCAATAAATCAATGCAGAGGTGATATTGTGTGTGCGGGAATTTACTTTTGTCCTTGGACTGGGAAACATTCTTTATGCAGAGTTTTTTCTTGATAAGCAAATGCCAACCTCCCATTTTATTTTCTAATTTGGATGATAAATAATCCTTTCATTATCAGTAAAAAGCATTGTGCTAGCGCTCAGTTCCTTGGTATCTGTGACACTAACCGATACAGAGTATGAGGATTTTAGCCTGGTCTCTTTCCTCTCTCCCCAGAGTCAAAATGGATTCCAAGCAGAATGCGACCTACCTGCCTACCAACAAAGAAGACGTATAGTTGCCATGGGGATGAAGGGAAATCATTCATCTTTCTCTTTCTGTGTCATAAAAAATGTCATCCATGATATGAGCTCAGAAACACTTGAGTATGTGAACTGCGCCAATGAATTGGATCTAAACTACCTACAGGCTCAGCCCATGTTTATAGAGGAATTTCTCAAATTCAATGTATTTATTATTATGATGGCATTTGATAATGAATGCAAAAATGTCAGCCTGTCCGATGTATGACTGTTTATTGAGGTGAAATCCTCTGAGGAATTCTGCAACTCGTGAGTCGCAGGTGGAAGTGTGCTGTCTGCTTTCATGCAGGCAGCGTTTTCTGAGTATTGTTATAGTTTTATTGTTTTTGTGAGTATTCTTATTTTGTATTTAATGAAGTTGTATATCCTGTTGCATACCTGTCACTCGTCACAAAATACTGTTCAGTTGTTTTGTAGTTACCTCTCACCTATGCACAGTGATGTATTCTGAAGCACAAATGGATCTTGAAATATTTAATAAACCTAACATGTTGTTATAAAGTGTGTTCAAGCGTCAATTTAATTGTGACTGATTAGGTAATTGATTGGTTGATTTTATTTAAGGAATCTTAATAAAAATACATTTAGAATCGGAAACCCAATGCAAAAAGCTTTTCCAAAGTGGACAGTGGACTTCAATGGAACAGGACAAATACTTATAGATCTAAAGAAAAACTATAGTAATAGTAGATAGTAGTAGAAGTAGAATTGTAGAGTAATAGACAATATGCACAGTCAACACTAGCCTTATATTTTTTGTGTCATTTACAACATAAATAGTAAATAAAGTAAAAACATTTTTTGTACTTTTTTTTAAATTTAAAAAAAATAATAAAAAAAACATTTTACATACAATAACAACAAAAAAATAACAGTGACAATTTTCTTTAGAGTGACAATTTTGACTGCCACGTCTTACCAATATGATATATGTATCGCTTGTGTCATAGACAAGGACGAGTACATACATAGGAACCTAGTTTAGTTGTAAAAAGGTATGTGTGGGCAGTGCAGAGTGTTTATATGTCATTGAGGGTTATCAACTGTGTATCTGCTCCCATCACAGATGTTGCATTGAGGTAGGCCTATGACACCTCAAGAATCCAAGTTTTACTCATGAGGCTGAGTGGCCAAATCTGGATTTTACTCAGTCAACAATAACTTCCAACTTCTCATATTTTTCCCTTTGTGATTATTCAAATAGTCCTAGAGTTCTTGACTAAGGCTATATACTGTGAATAACAGCAAACAGTTTGCCCATTTATGCTGTCTTGAACAAATTGTATGCATTGCAGATATCCAGGTCCACCCATAAGGGTGGAAATAGGGGAAAGTTCTCTGGGACTCAACTGCTAGGAGGGGCCCATGGAGGCCAGCAATAAACCTATGTTTAAAGGATAAGGCAGTGTAATCAACACAGCCTACGAAAAGACCAAAACCTACAATGCATTTCTCCTTCCAAGTATAGTCCATCCAGCCAACACCAGATCTAGCTCATATCCAGAGGTAATAGAACTCCATTGTTGTTAAAAAAAAAAAAAAAGGGGGTTAGAACAAGTCACAGAGCCATAATGTTGCTTTGGTAAGCATGATTCATTGTCGCGATCAACATGGGTGTTGTACTTTTTCCTGGACTCGAGTGTAATGCGTAAGCATGGGGACTACACTGTTCTGTTTACTACTGTACAGTTTTAAGTAATAACTACAAGTTATTTGAATAAAGCAGCAGCAAAAGTTTTGTAATAACTACAATGCCCCTGTTTTTCATGATAATACATTTTGATATTTAAAGCTGGAAATATGTGTTAGATAGAAGAAATGCATCGTAGGTAGAAGAAATGCATCGTAGGTTTTGGTCTTTTTGTAGGCTATGTTGACAATAGGAAAAGAATTATTACACTGGCCTCATCCTTTGATATATGATATGAGCGAAGCAGGAATGGGGAGGGCCCATTCACTGGACCTTTTCAAGGGGCAAGACATTTCTGTGTCTGCAGCACTGAGGGGTCTGCAGATACCTCTTGTCCTTGCAACAGTATGAAAACGGCTTCTCTGAAATTCCATTAACGCTTTCAACCATTAACGTCTCTCCGCCCCTCACTCGCATACCATCTTACTTAAAAAAAAAATTAAATTAAAAATAAAAAGCATTTCTAATACCTATACCAAAGTACCAAAAGGTTGCAGGAAAGGGTGCGTGTGTCACGGAAGGGTGCGTGTGTTTGAGAATCCTGAGGAAAGACAAATCACTGTGACCCTTAACTGGCCCGCGGCAGAGCCAGACCATGATGGTACCGCTCCATGCAGGCTATCTCACGGGGGGCTGAACCGACATAACACGCAACACATTAACTAAAGAACGACACGGGACACAGGGGTTAACATGAGACAGACACACTCAGAGCATACACGTGAATGAGAGTCCTCTTTCACGGGAGCAGATGCATTCCTCTGAGCATCTCGTGCGTTTGTATCCCATGACTGGAGGACGTGTTTCAGCGTTCACCTGCTCAGTAACGTCGTTATCTATAGATTCAGCAGCATGCAGGCCTACGGAAATCTGTTGACAGGTTAGCATTATCAGTCGCTGATTAATTATCAGTCAATTCATCATTTCCATCCCTTGACAGTAAGCCAGCGTGCAGTTACCACATTTATCAAATCAAGCGACAGGCACAGAACCCGCTCGCTTAGGGCCCCCCAAAAGACATTGGACAACTCTGATTGCACCATGTTTATCTGTTGTATGGACTTTGTAGGTTCTTGATATGTCCCTGCACCACTTTCTCCAAGATAAATTCCTGCGTTCCTTCTATTTGGTGTATAAAGTGTTTCTGATGGTGAATAATATCAGTTTCAAGGTAACTGAGTTTGTGAGTACTGTAAAGCACATTATCCTACTCCACGATCATGTGAGGAGTCCACATTCATCACCTCCAAATCAGGAGGATAATTCAATGTATGGGAATAGGGCCTCAATTTCCTATCCATTCACATGTTAATCAGTCCCATATGGGACGAGGCAAGGGACAAGACCGCATACTTCTTCCTGTTGCAGGATATACATCATTGTACGACGTTCTTCCTCTCACAGGAGTTGTTGTTTAACATCAGGCTTACTGGAAACCATGAGTGTACTATACTTATACCAAGAGAACCATAGTGGGTTCCGCATGATTATCTGGCTTGTTTTAGAGCTATGAAAATGTCATACCAAAAAAAAATGCATGTTGAGAGATGTATTTACTGTCCATCATTCTCTTTCTACTGCGGTTTGACCTTAAAATGCAGATGAGATACAGAGCCGCAAAATGCGTCAGGATTGCAACCTTTCCCACCCAAAAACTATGTTGAAATAGGCCTGCTACTGTATATCACATTGGGACACGGCATAGGCTACATTGCATAGTTCAAATGACACATTTCTATAGAGAAGAGTTCGCTCTGTGTTCAAAAAATCATTACCCAGTGGGAAGCTGGTGCTAAATGTATGGTTGTAGTCGGTGTGTGAATTATAGCCATTGAGGGGCCAAAAAGAATCAGAATCAGTTATGATATTTATTGCCAAGCAGTTCTCATACAAGGAATTTGTCTTGGCGTTTGCTCACACAAAGAGGACAACAAACAGCACATGTAAAATAATAAAAGGGAATATTAAAATGGAAAGTATAAATAGAAAAATAGAAAATATGAAGATAAAAACCAGTGGAGTTGGGAGGTATTGGACAAATGCAGTGGGGGGTTGAGGTCAAAAATAGAATCTGAGAGGTGATAGTATATATAGTATTAAGCGCATAATAAATAGAATATACAGAGAATTTGCAGGGGTGAAAAGAATATCTTCTTGCTGTGCAGGGTATACAGAGTTTATACAGTCTTTGGAAGAGCCTTAACTATTGCACTTGAGGATGCGGTGATGTAAGAGTTATATGCAGAATATAAACAGAGGTAGATGAGCTGCAGTTCTAGGGTATGAGGGGGGTGTGTGTTGGACGGCCAGGGGATTACAGTTCAGCTGTTAATGAGGGCCACAGCTGGAGAGAAAACTGTTCCTGTCTCTCGTTGTTTTAGACATCACAGTCCACCGTCTCTGCCATGAGGGGAGAGCTCGGAGCATGTGGTGACCAGGATGTGAGGGATCGGCGATAATCTTGTTGGCACGCCTCCTGGTCCATGAGTTGTAGAGGTCCAAACTTTTTGTGACACGTTCCTCTGGAAAACAAGAACATTCACTGGCTAATCAGTCAACACACACTCCTATGCACAGTTGGATAACATTTCACTGTCAAGTCATGTGATATACAGGCGTGGAGAGCTCTGCTTAGGAGTGTGCAGCCAACACTTTTAGGAATTTACATAAAAAGTAGGACATAATTTGGTGGAATAAAAGGAAAAGCTGGACTGCCCTTAGAGACAGACAGGCAGAATAGATAGACAGTCAGACAGAATAGATAGAGACAGATAGAGAGAATAGATAAGTAAGTAAGTAAATAAGTAAGTTGGTAGGTAGACAGACAGACAGACAGACAGACAGACACAAAAGAAGACAGTATTTTCTTTTGTGTTGTTAGTGATACACTCAGAGTGTCACATTTTAGAAAATTATTTATTCTGAAATAATAAAAACACACTAAATAGCATGTTGGCTGGTATTCTGGGTGTTAACCGCCAACTGAAGAATAAGCCCACACCTGCTCTTGTGCCTTTTATAATCAAATCAGAAATGCGTGAAATTAAATGGGGGGGGGGGGTAATGTAAACATACTTAATAAAGTGCATACATATAAAATAACACATAAGTGAGTGGGCAAATACACATAAATATCCTATGTGCCCACATTTCAACCTTTAAGATTTTTAAGAATGAGTCTGTACTCACTACTCCTCCTCTCTGTGCTTGTTGACATACAACGCAGCCCTGGGGGCTCTGCCTGATGGTTGACCTCCCTCTCATCATGGGCTGGTATGTGGTGGGCTGAGAGACTGACAACTGGAAGGTGGTGGGCTGAAACAGAGATCGATGGAATGTGGGTCCATCTCTCGGTAGCCGATGTGTGGTGGTTCGATTCCATGGCCGACAGGAAAACTTCCATCGACTGACATGGACCTGAAGCTCCTCCAACACCTGGTGTGTTAGGGTCTTCAGCTGAGACTGATTGAGGCTGAGGCTGGAGCTCGCTACATTTTAACTTTTACATGGGTGTTTTTCTCTTTAGGTGGAGCTTGGCTGGAGACTTCTGCATGGATACC
>OMKL01065429.1:0-12980 GCA_900302295.1 Parasudis fraserbrunneri | reverse complement strand
AGGCGCACCTGTTCTGTGTTTATTTATTTAGCCTGTGCATATACATTATGTTGCATTTAGGATGTTAAGATGAGCCGTGAGGTGTATAGAGCAGGCTTGGAGGTCAATGTAGAGTGGTTTTAACTCTGTGAGGCTGCTAGGTAGCACAGACTGGTTGTCAGGCTGCCAGGTAGCACAGACTGGTTGTCAGGCTGCTAGGTACCACAGACTGGTTGTGAGGCTGCCAGATAGCACAGACTCGTTGTGAGGCTGCTAGGTAGCACAGACTGGTTGTGAGGCTGCCAGGTATCACAGACTGGTTGTGAGGCTGACATTGTCTTGTTGCTGAATGTTGTTTATTCAGCTTAGTTTTTTCATCTCTGTACACGTACGGACCTGGTATGCGTACGCCTCCATTGCCTCCTCCTAATTATCCTCAGAATAATAGCCTGCCTGCTGATAGGTGAAAACTAGGCCCTATGGGAGTATGATGGTGAATATAATTTCAAGGAGCCTCTGTAATGATCTTCTGGAGACCTATAAAACAACATGGTCTAATTTACAATAAGATTTGTATCACTGTACTAGGTACTAGAGGTCCAAAGACACTCACCAAACATCCTCCATTTTGTGATTTCATATACTGTACGGGCCTCACAGGCACAAAGTAGCCATTTAATGTATGCTTTTTTAATCATTTTTGTTTTTAGCAAGCCTCTTAGCTCTTAGCTTGCTAAAAGTGAAATACACTTTAATTATTATCCAATGTTATTGCGGTTGAAATATTTATACACATTAAAGGAAGGCAACACCACAAAACAACATACATCTCATTTAGTACAGCCTTAGGAAAACATATGTCAGCAGTATTATGGATTGGAAAAAAAGCAGCACTGCGCACATATTTCAGTTTCTGAAGCCTGAATTTCAGGATTCACTGTGTCAGAATGACACGATTAGTCCTAGGGCAATATTTTTGAGAACTGACATTTGACACAGACATTTAGACATAAAAAAAAACAGGAATTATTCATACAATGTTGCTATTTGTATTTGGTAATACTGACACGTATACATTCACCCAAGGCTCTACTAAATTCGGTGTATGTTGTTTCATGATGTTACCTTCCCTTAAGCACATAACAAAATTCAAGTCCTGTGGGGCTCAGAATAATGTAGACTACTATGCAAATGTAGAGTATTTTACCATGAAAAGCCATAATGACATATAATATTTGTGTTGTTTGATATGGACAAAAAGTGTGTGTGTGTGTGTGTGTGTGTGTGTGTGTGTGTGTGTGTTGGGGGGGGAACCTAGCCTCACAAGCCAGACAAATCTTGCATGATTTCACAACACAAAATAGTTGTTAAATCATGCAAGATTCGTCTGGCTTGAAAGGCTAGGGGGAAAACCTATAGCCTCTCTCAACTACACCGCCATAACTCTGAATGACAGAAATTGCCTTTGACACATCATACCTTTTTGTTATCCATAATCTCTTTATTATCATACTCTGGAGTGTTGTTTTGCCAAAGTCTTGCTTCCAGTTATAACCCATTATTACTGTAGCAACCCATACTATGTTGCTGCCTGTTGTCTTAATTTCAGGTGTAATTTTTTCTGAGAAATGTATCTTAGAATTCTATGGAACTCTATGGCCAGTAGAATATTCAGTTCTCAAAATTCCAATATCACATATGAGATTGTACAACCCAAGGTTGTGTTAATCAGGCAGCATCATTCATGTTACAGGTGGGCCAGCCTGTCAGTCATCCATGGGCTGCAAATCACAGTTGACTGGTAGCTTGTGGGTGTGATGGTGCCCCTGGAAGCAGAGTGCTGATATCAAAAAGTCAAGTTGTCTACAAGTCGTTCCATAGCCTTGTAGAGGCTGCAACAGAACCACGACCATATAGCCTACTGTAAATGTGGGATACATTGCTGTACTTTAATGTAATCACAGCACCAGGAATTCATTGCAGCATGCAAGACAAGACACCAACACATCACCATGGAAAGTCATATTGACTTTATTGACAACCATTTTCACCGGCAAGCTATTTGTTTATTTCTTAATGTACCGCTTTCAGACACAAGGGAGAACTAGCTTGCATTCATTCCATGGGTCTGAGTGTAAGGCTAACATTCTTGAAGAGATCAATCTATAGACCTTTTCAGTAGAATTCTGTTGCTATGGGAACCGCTTGGGCCCAAGTTCCTGTCAGCTACTGATATTAGTAAACACAGCAACAGGAAATAAAATTGGGCCCATTTAGAATGTTTATGCTGTCAAGTTTGAGGCCTATAGGTGGGAAATACACTTTTTGGAACAAATTAAAAATCAGAATATAGTAGGCCAAAGTCTTTTTTACTCCAGTGTTTACAAACATTGCCAATGTAAATCCTTTACAGTACAAAATACAGCTTTACCTGTTGTCTAGTGTTAGTCCTTGTATCACTAGCTCAGTCAAGAGAATGAAAACATGTCTCCATTGCTATTTATTATTTTTGGTGGTGGGCTACCCATTTGTTTAAATTTTAAGTACAGTTATCATTGCGTTTCAGGAATGTTTTATAACAATACTATGTTTTAAATATTCTCTGTTATACTATGTTATAAAGCTTTGTCATAATGACTCATAATATAATGTATCATAACACTTTATGATGATAGGCAAAGATCATAGTGTGTTACGCACATCGGTGTCATACATTATGAACATTATGGATAATGATAAACACAACTGTCATAATGCATTTGAATCACTGAATTGATCACTTATAATCTGATTATAAGACCCTATATTGAGTAATGAATCACTCTAGTCACTTTTAGGATGGCTACGATATGCTTTGGAGGGAAAAAAGGCTCTATATTTTTGGTCACGGTCCTACATGTAGAACACTTCCAAAGGTAATGTTGAAAAGCTTGGTAAGTGTTGGACACAATTCGATCAAAAACCTTGTGATGAGAACCAAGTGCCTGCTGCAGATCAGCAGTTTTCAGCAGGACTAATAAGAGGAGAAGTGTTTTGTGAACAGCTGTCTGGGGAGGAGCAACGCTCAGCTCTTATTTCATTGGACCTCTGATTGCAGGGATTAATTAACTCGGTAGTCCTGACAAGTGTCTCCGAAGAGTGCTTCCAATTTAAATGTGGGAATTCTTGATACAGATTTACGATGGCATAATTAGTGTGGGCAAGATTGCCTATTAGAGATTGCTTGATTGACATCAGGAAACAAAGACTCATCCCTACTACTACTTTTACCTCTCCACATGACAAACCGCTGTTCACACTGTATATCTTCCAAGGATATTTTGCTAGACGGACATCCCGTGACCTTTAGTTAATGACATGCCAGGCGGTAATCTTAGCTTTACTTAAGCATTTCCCATCTACAGCATAGACATTTATAGTTTAAATCAGGGATGGGTTTTGGTCATGGTGGAGGTCAATAGTTACGTAATGTAGAGACAACATGCATCAGTATGGTCAGATAGACTGTGATCCATGACAGAGAAGATTAAATACTGCACCTGTACATGTACCACGCATCTACTATTTTATACAATTCATTATTCAGGAGGAGGATACTCGTACATGTTAGACTGATAAGAGTCAAGTATTACGCATTGAATTATGCATATTCGGATATACAAACAAAAAAATAAAAACATTCTAAATCCATGTGTTCATTCTAATAATCAGCTTTAATACCTTCACAAGGCTTTGCCTAATGTTCACCACATCATTATTAATCAGTATTATAGGCTACTGTATGGTTTCTCCAACATTTAATAAGATGTGTCTGTAATTTTTGGAAGTAGCCTGCAATGTTCTAGGCATGCCATTTCTAGTCTTACAGATAAGAAAAAAAAATGCTGATGTTAACGGTATGTTACACACTAAAATCCCCTTTTTCAGCTGAAGACTAGTGCTGAATAATGTAATAGAAAAAAAATATATATCCTGGTCACACTCTATCATTGAGTGCATAATTTATGACTACACTCAAGTGTAGTAAATTCTACTTAAACACTATGCATTAAGCCAACCCCTTTGTGTTTTGACTGAGGAATACCCTGTTATTCCCCTCCTGTCTGCACCTACAGCTATCCTCTCTTCCTGTTGACTCGCCTTTGCTAAGCTCATAAAGAATGCCCATATGCACACATAATTATCCCAAATTGAGGCCTTCTACATTGAAATCTACTGATTTCCATACTTACATGGTCTTTAATGACTCCATAAATGTATTTGTCAATTAACCCTGTTTTTTGATATGGTTAATTATAATTAGTATTCATGCAATGAATTATGTATCGTCACCTTCTTAAACTAATCGCCTAAGTCACTTTTTCAAGTTTTTCAGAAAACACAAAAAACCGAACCAAATACAGAATATAGTGTTTTTAGTTAAAAAAAACAACAAAGTTTTCCTCAAAAACGGACTTAGGCAATTATTTTAAGAAGGTGACGGTATTATATATATATGAGATATTTCTGCCTATATCATGTAAATCAATTCTAATGCCTGTATATTATTTGCCCTTTTCCTTCTTTTGCAGAAACCATACTTCAACAGCATACAACTTCATCATTCAATCAACTGAATAAACCCCTGAAAACTCTATAAACAAACAAACAAACAAACAAACAAACAAACAAACAAACAAATTGCATATTCTGTCTCTGCCTGCCTTTCTTGGTACAAGATTCCCACAGTAAGAGGGAGTTCCCAGTCCAGGCCAGCACTCCTCAACATAAACCCATTATTTCACACATGTTTATATCAGACAATAAAATCTGTCTGTGAATTGTAAAATGTTACATTTATTGTTTTTCATAGCCTTGGTCACTACCAGCAATGTCATGTAAGTGTAAGTTTAAATTGTGCCAAATCACTGCTGGACTTAAGCTAAAAGTTATTGCTACCATGTTGGGAAGTGGGCAGCTGTCAGCTTTGAAACCAAGGTGAGGTGAGAGGAGGAAGGACAAAATGTATCACTTGTTGCAAGCTGAAGTGGAGGATTGTTTGAGTGATGTCATCAGCCATGGAATCCCCCGACTGTCAACTACTGTAATTAGTGAGCACTGCTTTAAATGACACCCACCCACACACACACACACACACCCTCACGTCTCCTCTGACTATTTCCCCCTTTTTCAAAATTCCGAATGAGGAGGGGAAGGGCAGAGGACAATAATAGTGTCATCACTCTTTAAATTGAATCCAAAAAACAGCTGTCGCGGCATTTACAGTAATACCAGCATAAAAGGCTGGGGGTGGCTCAGGTGCCACTAGCCTGTCCGCAGTAGAGAGGAGTGTAGTGATAAAGAGCTTTTCCAAGTGCCTGCATTCTCAGAGGAATGAAAGTCTGCCTCATACAAGAACCACTTTAACACATTCAGGTTGGTTTCATAAAATGAAGGCACATTAGTGAATTAATTAACATGCCTCATTTGTTCCAGGCAAGCACAAACAGGGTCGATCAGGCACCCCGATACTAACTCAGGACCCCTGGCTACCATACGGAGAGATAAGGAATCCCAGATGGCCCCAGTCCCACACAGAGCCTTGAGGCAGTGCTGACGGAGGATTCTTTAAATACGGTATAGTGGATTTTAACCAGTTAAAATCTGTTAATAAAGTCACAGTGCCTTTGAATAGCCTTCACAGATGTGTGGTGCTGCACAGGGCCCTCTAGGTCTAAGCATGCCAGGTAGTGGTTTTATGTAAGTGGGACTATAGACAGTTTTACTGCTTGTAAACAATCATCTTTTGGCTCTGGAAGTCTCCAGGGACAGTCTGGATGGAACTATGCAACGTCCAACAACAGCCGTTGGTGCAGTCAGTTACCTTCACCGAGTCAAGGGTTTTCATCCAGACTGTCCCTGCAGCTGTTTGCAGAGGCAGTGTGCAGGGTTTGTTATTTTGTTTTTTTGTTTTTTTACTTGTGAATTAGTGGAACCCACCTGCTGTACATAAACAAAGCAAACTCCCTTTGAAAAAGCCACAGTGCATCAGGTGTATTTAATGTTGAATCAGCACTCCACTGATTCTGTTCCGTGGCAGGGTTGGCTAAGGAGGTCATTAGCCACTCCATTAGAGGATAACCTTTGTCAGCATCATGTAGACAAATGTTAGAAGAACATGCAGGTTATTCCTCTTCTAGCAGACCAGTGAAATGGCAACTTATCAATGAGTCAGCCCTGGCCTTGCAGTGCATCCTGCTGCAGTTTCATCCTCATCCTGCTGACCAGCAGGATAAATCAGAATGAATGAATGAACACACAGTAGCTTCAGATATACAATATGTTGCTGAAACCAATTACACTGACAACAATGAGAAACCCAACAATCTCATAAAAGTATCTCTTAATTATATATATTCTCAAATCCTTCAGCTGTCAATACAACACATTTCCTAATATGCAGTTAAAATATATATATATATATATATATATATATATATACATATATATATATATATGATTGAGTGATTTGATAGAAAATTATAATCATCTCTGTCATCATCACACTCATTTTTCACAAATATGCTTTGGTCTATAAAGCTACAATCCATAATTATTATTTGACCATCGAAGCCTTGGGGTGTATTCATACTTGTCCTTGAGGAGTCTGACGTGCAGATGACTTGTAAATGTAGTTAATTACAGTGCCCATTTCTTTAGTACAATAAAAACATGAACAGGGAGTTTAGAAGTCCCTAAAAAGAGATGTTAGGAAGATATTTAATATAGTATAAAGGAAGATGTCTCTCTCAACAGTCGTGTTCACACACACACACACACACACGCACACACGCACACACGCACACACACACACCCATTATAATTGAGACATTTGAGGGATTTCATTCCAAAATGAGATGTCCGCCATTTGACAATATGTGACATCCTCTCAGACAAAATGATTGCTTGCTTGAAAGAAAAAGTCATTATGGAATATTGTTGAAGTTACAGTATTAGCTTGCTGAAGAGGTTTGCTTATAAAAAAAAAAAGTGACATATTTGACAGAAGCAATCATATGTATTTTATTTTATTTTATTTTTTATTTTTTTGGCATCGTGATGGATATCAGGTAATAACTTCAGTCCTGGGAATATTCTCACATTGATTGGCAGATGGGCCACTTTGATAAAAGCTGTTATGTCGCAGACCAGAGCTTACAAGTGAGAAGGAGGCGGGGTAGCAACATCGACTTCTGAAAATAAGTTTCTTCTTTTTAGCTGAGATTTTTAGGTCATTTAAGGTTGCAGCAGCAGTAAAAAAAAAATCGATTCTAACAAAAGCTGAATTTTGATGGGCTGCTGTTGAGTTGATTTTCAGAACGATCCACTCGAGGGGGGGGGCGCTCACATTGCATTAGCTCATATCATTGTGATCATAACGAAAACACCCCCAGACTTGATTGTGTTTTTATCCAGTCCCGGTAAAGTAAGGTCAGCGGGCTGCTCTGTGATCGGTATGTTACCGTGGTGACTGTTTGGTTGAAAATATCACCAGACATACGTACATACAGTACACGGAGTCCGCTGATGGCAGTTATCCTCTCAGGCGGTGTAAGAGAGAAAACCTCTGCCTGATGGAAACATGATGTCAACTGAACATCTAATGTGTTTTGGAAAAGTTTGATTGAATATAATAAACATCCTTTGGGGCCACTGAAAAAGTCAATGCTCCCTCGGATTGAGTATCTCTCACTACTTAGGAATCAAGCACTTCGATTTGTTGAATTCTGCTGTTTGCTGCAAAGTTAATCGTCTCGAGTTCATACTCAACATTGTTCCAGTGGGCCGGCAGACTCGTCAGTCTGGCCTTGACAAACCGCTGAAACATCTTTTATTTATTATGCAGCACTGACAACAGGAAGTAGATGATACATATCGCTCTTCAAACATTTAGTACATCAGCGTTGACCAGCGTGCTACAGTATACAGTAGTGTTTGCACGGCTCGTTGAGTGTCCAGTAGTGCACGCGACACAGTACCGTACGCGCAGAATTTGCTCCCGATAAACGGAACACTCCCCATTAACAGAGAATCCGCTCTGATCAATAGAACGATCCCCTTTTTAATAGAGTCAGGGGCCGTCATCGTGACATGCTCCACATGACAGATGGAGGTTGCAGTAAACACTTAAGGGATAGCCTACTTCATAATTAATCATAATGCCGTACGCAGCAAGTGCAGTTATTAACAAACATAAAAGCTCAGGATGCCCTTGTAATCGAACTAAATTCTTAATAATAATGATAATAATAATAATAATAATAATAATAATAACAATAATAATAATAACAACAATAACAATAACAATAATAACAATAACAATAACAATAACAACAACAATAATAATAATAATAATAATACATGTAATTTATATAGCGCTTTTCTAGAGCTCAAAGTTGCTTTACACTAAGGGGTGGTACAATAAAGTATTGCATCTTGAGTCTCGAATCTTTCATTGCTCTACACACAGGTAGCAACTCCATCAGCCAGTCACTGGAAGTCAACAACAAGTTGACAACATCCATTCATAGTTTCCCAGTGCTTTAAAACTTTTATTTGAAAGACTACAAAAATAAACATTCTTTTGTCAAAACTTTCCTAGGGACCATCACAGAGACACAGCCAGCACCTCTTGCACCGAACAGCCTCTATGGGAACAGGACATCCCATCAACCAGGCTGTTCTGTTGGCTCCACAAGCCCACCACTAAGATACAATCGGAGCCAGGTTTCTTGCTGTGTGTGCAGCATATGCTTTAACTGGAACGGTTGCAAACAAGAGACCCATTCACCTGCCCCTCAGATCTGTGATATCTGACTTCTCTCAGATACAATTTGCAGTTTCAGGTACAATCTAGCTAGCCAGTCATGATAGCATCCTGTTTGATATTGGTCAATCAAAGGGATAGTTTGGATTTTTGGACATTAAGTTGTACGAAATACAGTAGTGTGGTGGATGCCAAGCTATTAGCTTACTTACCGAGTCCTGTGGCTGGAGTTCTGGCTGGTTTCCGAGCGAACCGGAAAGCAACCGGGGTCTTAATCCACACCACAACATGCAGGCAAAAGGGTCACCTGTTCCTCACACAAGATCATCGTCCTCCAGCACTCTGGAAAAAAGCCGGTGTATTACCATGCGCTGGAGCCGTTTCACAGGTAACGCGGCCTATCAGCTGTTTCACAATTCTGGAGGATGATGATTTTGTGTTAGAAATAGGGAACCCTTTTGCCTGCATGTTGTGGTGTGGATAAAAAAACTTTTTGGTTTCAAGACCCCGTTTCTGCCGTGTGCTGCCTGTCCAAAGCTTCCTGGTTCGCTTCCTGTGCATCGTTACACAGCTCTCGCCATGCTAACAGTTTCCTTTCAATCACTCTCTTATCAATCTGCATTGCGTGTTTGTGTGCATTCGTGCTCCCGCAAAAAAAAAAAGAAATGTCGGATGCATGACGCCACCTGGTTGCAAAGATATCTCATGGAACAGACACACAGAAAAAACACACAGAGACGTGACAAACACATAGAGTCTGCACGTACAGTACACGCAATGTACTTATTCCCATGTTTATTTGATGGATTGACTCGCCCGCTGGATACAGATTATCTGTTACATGAAGGACAGGTTGTCAAGGTGCCTCCCGCTGCCTCAGACTAAATGTATCATCTCATTTAAAATAACTCTGTGACTTTATTGCTGCTCTTCCATATAGTCGTCATGAAATACATATTTGGGGGGAAAAAAGCCAAACAAAATGAACATAACTGTATTATGGTTTTCTTTCTTTTTTGGGGGTTTTGTTTGTATCGAGAGATTACATTGTTCTTTATCTGCTGAGTAGGTTTCATGATCCTCGGGTCAGTGACACTTCATTGGAGACCCCGTTCTAGCATAAGAGAGAAGCAGATTATCGGTTACATTTGACGGATGTGATGCGGTCAAAGCGCTGTGATCTGTCTCGGAGAACGTACCCAAAACCTGAGTCTACAACACATCAGGAACACCTGCTCTTCCCATGAAATGAAGGATATTCTCTCACTCATATACACATAACTTCACAGTGAATGAAACAGTGAAATTATTACTATTCCCCATTTTTTTTCTGGGGACCCCCTAGAACCTCCTGAAGGACCCTCCCCGGGGTCCCCGGACCTCTCGTTGAGAGCCACCGCTGTGAGGCACTTTGGATAGAAGCGCCCACCAAATGGGCTTATGTAAAGTCATATTTATCGCTTGATATTTCCACTCAACGAGTACAGATGGGTACGGCACATCCTCTAAAATGTAAGTCTAACTATTACATAACATGTTATGTTATTGCTCGACATTTCCACCGGATGATAACCAACAAGTATAGATGGGCACTGATGCATCCGCAAATAACCCTAATAATTATATAAGCAAGGGTCTAACGAGACAGGGGAGACAGTGGCTCAGGAGGCAGAGCTGTCGTATGGTAATCTGAAGGTTCCCGGTTCGATCCCCGGCTCCTCCTGGCAGCGTGTCGAAGTGTCCTTGAGCAAGACACTTAACCCTTAACTGCTCCCGATGAGCAGGTTGGCACCTTGCACGGTCGCCTCCGCCGTCGGTGTGTGTGTGAATGTGTGAGTGAACGGGTGAGTGTGAGGCATAAGTTGTAAAGCGCTTTGGATAAAAGCTCTATATAAATGCAGTCCATTTACCATCCATTTAGGCAAAAATGCATCACTAACATATTTCAAATTTTACTGACTTTTACTTTACATGCCAGCAATCTTTTTTCTTTCTTTCTTTTTTTAACTGTCATTTTATTTTTATTTTTTTGAATAGAGGATATCTCAGTTGGGTATGGAACTCGTCGTATAGGCTGAAGATGTGAAAGCTACGCTTCGTTAATGACTCCACTCATTAGATGCGTCTCGGTTGTGAAGGGGAGGTGCAGATGGAGGAGGAGACGAATTAAAGTAGAATGTTTAAGCCTTGAGACAATTAAGCCATGCGTTTTGCAAAAAGGAGGAGACATTCAATAAACGGTAATGTGTTCCTAATGTTTTGCACATTGAGTGTATCATCTCATTTTAAAATGCCCCTGTTAATTTTATTAGCCAAATTCTACATACTGTGTGATCAACGCTGTATTTCCCCAAAGCATCTAAAATCGTTCCTAATTGCAACAGAAATGACTGTGGTTATCTCGCTGTTCGTGCTTTTCAATATCCTGCTCGTGAAAATACAAATGCCCTCGAGGAAGACAAACTCAATGAACATAAATTACTTCCATAAAGTACGACAGTTATTGTTGTGGTATGAAAACACGATGAAACCCATTCAGAAGACCCAGTCAGAGATCCAAACACAAACAACGGGCTAGCCCCACCGCCAAGAACAAGATGCAGCAACGGACGCATTGGGTTCACTCTCTAGATGATCCACTCAGCTCTTGATACAAGGACTAACACCAGACAACAGGTAAATATGTAAATATATATATATATGTATAGATGGTTTCAACTTGACAACATAAACATTCTAAATGGATCCAAGTTTATTTCCTGTTGCAGCGTTTGCTGATATCGATAGCTGACAGGAAATAAACTGTGGTTCAAGCTGTTCCCATCGCAACACAATTCATGACACAACAGTTTACAATCTATTGTAGTTGTGCTGTTCCAGTGCTCTGTGAACTCTATAGTTTACACTCTACCGTAGCTGTGCTGTGAACCCTCTATAGTTTACACTCTACCGTAGCTGTGCTGTGAACCCTCTATAGTTTACAATCTACCGTAGATGTGTTTTGTGAACCCTCTATAGTTTACAATCTACTGTAGCTGTGCTGTGAACCCTCTATAGTTTACAATCTACTGTAGCTGTGCTGTGAACCCTCTATAGTTTACAATCTACTGTAGCTGTGCTGTGAACCCTCTATAGTTTACAATCTACTGTAGCTGTGCTGTTCCAGTGCGCTGTGAACCCTCTATAGTTTACAATCTGCTGTAATATGCTGTGAACCCTCTATAGTTTACACTCTACTGTAGCTGTGCTGTTCCAGTGCACTGTTAACCCTCTATAGTTTACAATCTTCCAGTGTGCTGTGAACCCTCTATAGTTTACAATCTTCCAGTGTGCTGTGAACCCTCTGTAGTTTACAATCTTCCAGTGCGCTGTGAACCCTCTATAGTTTACAGTCTTCCAGTGCGCTGTGAACCCTCTATAGTTTACAATCTTCCAGTGCGCTGTGAACCCTCTATAGTTTACAATCTTCCAGTGCGCTGTGAACCCTCTATAGTTTACAATCTTCCAGTGCGCTGTGAACCCTCTATAGTTTACAATCTTCCAGTGTGCTGTGAACCCTCTATAGTTTACAGTCTTCCAGTGCGCTGTGAACCAGCATTGTCTACTTTCTATTGAATTCGTCTGCAGGCTGCTTTTGCAGATTCAGTGTAAAAGAGTAGGAGGAACTGGAACAGCTTGCTGCGTGTGGACCCCTGCAGACCACCAACCAGCAGCACTGTCCACCTACAGAGGGACAGAGAAATAGCCAATCAACATGTACACACACACACACACACACACACACACACACACACACTCCAACTGTGCTTTGAGATTAGCAGGGGGGCTGATGGGAAGATAGAGATGCACACTGCCAGTTTACTATTTGGAGAGAGAGAGAGATACAGATATATATATATATATATATGTATATATATATAGAGAGAGAGAGAAAGAGAGAGAGAGAAAAGGGCCAGAGAGTTAGGGTTGTCACTTGCTGGCCAAGGAACTTGTCATAATTGTGTTAATAAACCTTTACCTTAACGCTAACCTTAACCTCAGTGGAGACATCACGTCCCACCTTAACCAATAGAAATGGGGAGGGGAAAACATTTTTGTGTGTCATTGATCGTGGAAGATTGCAATCTTTTCAGAATCAGATCAGAATCAGAAACAGCTTTATTTTGCCAAGTGTAAAAATACAAGCAATTTGACT
>OMKL01065427.1:0-13427 GCA_900302295.1 Parasudis fraserbrunneri | reverse complement strand
TGTCTCGCTGGCTGCCTCCATCAGCAGCCCGTGGATAATATGCAGACCTCAGAGCCTCAGAGAAACATTTCTGACATGTTTAACTCGGAATGTCATTCAGCAGATGTGGAAAAAAGGGGAAAAAAAGTACTGATGATGTATTTTGCCTTTTGATGACGATGTACAACCACAAAGGCATGCCTAGATTACCGACCGGGCATGCCGGGCAAATGCCCCGGGGCCCCAGACCATCAGGGGGCCCCAGACCATCAGGGGCCCCCGACCACCAAAGTCACAGAGAGCCCCAGGTTCATGTGTAGATTAATTTCATCATCTCACTGATTTGAGTTGGAATATGTGCCCATGCAAGCATGATTTTATTTGAAAGGGGCCCACGCATACTGTTTAAAGTACAAGGTCAGATATCCTTTGTCAAAAGACCATAAAAATAGAGGAGAGGGGGAGAGTGCAGAGGTGCATACATACCAAGAGCACGAGAAATACTCTGAAACCACGCCCACCAGAGGGGAAAACAATATGCAACCAAGTATGAAACCTAACAAAATGCCTGTAGCCTGTAGTTATATTTGACAAACAATATATTGTCCGTATCTCCAGGGTAGACACACCACAGGAGGGAGGAAAAGTAGCATTACAGCATTTATGGCAGGCCTGCATGATATTAGATAAAAAATAAAAATAAAAATTGCAATATGAAAAATGCAAGAGCATGATAATTTCACCAGATATATGCAGCTTTTAACATCAATGGCTCCATTTGGGAAAAATGAATCACTCTAGCAATGATGAGGGTGATTTTGGAGGAGGAAATGAGGCAGTTGTTTAATACCCTGGTTCACTCATCATGACACCATTGTATTCAGATAATACTCATCTATCAATCCAGGCTAAAGTCCATGATCCAACATGATATTAATAATGCATGTTGCTTACCCTAAATTAAGGGGGCTCATCTATGAATGGGTGGAATAATGGTGGTGTCTAGAAGAGATTCAGGAGATTACAGGCTGTTTATCACTGTTCTCCAGTTTAAAGCATAACATTAAACTGAGAATGAATGCCCTTAACATCCTTCACAAAAAACAACAACATTGTGTCCTTTGCGATGTCGCTATTGCATATGCGCACATTGCAATATCGATGCTGAAACGATATATCATGCAGCCCTAAAAGAGGCCAACCATGTATCTGTCTCTATATAATGTGGTGCTGCTGGCTATCCGGGACTTCTTTTAGTATCCAGGAGAAACCCCATCTGTCTGCCGTGTTGTTAATCTTCTCCAGATGACCCAAATCAGCAATGGGTGTCACTTACCCTCGCTTTAACCACTGGTTTTGGGCTATATGTCTGCCATTGGAATGTCATGTTGACACATTTTGAGTAAACCCTGTTCTTAGTGAAGTCTTTATTATACTGTTTGAGGAATGGGTCGAAGAGATTTGTTGTGTCATGGGACATTGGTGAGTCCTGCTGTTTGACGTGGAAGTCCAAGTAACGATTTGAAAGAATTTCCAAGGGTTATAATCTACTATCTCTATGGTAAAAAACACTATCTTAGATAGTGTATCTATATAGAAATGTTTATAGACACTTTTTGTCCTATAGTATTTACAATGACCCGAGCAAGATTAAGTCTGTTTGTGCATTAAGAATACAAGTATTTCTGCCTTTTCGGTTAAAGTTACAATGCAAACAGATCAACCATCATTTATGCTACTGCTAACAGAACAGAACAAACAGATCAACCATCATTTATGCGACTGCTAACAGAACAGAACTTGAGAACAACATGAACATGAATTTGAAGCCAAGTGCATTAGGGGATCAGTCCTTGCTTTTCCTTTTAAAGATCAGCTTTAACTGCAAGAGGCAAATGGTGTACACTGCTTGTCAGATCATGATATGTTCCCTGAGTTAGTAATTCAAGCTGGATTGTAAATATAAGAATTCCCGTGATCACAGAATGCTTAGCATGCTCTAAGTAGGTTGCTGCATGTGACCTGCCTCATTCTGCATGCAATAGGTCACATACCTCATAAAACTATCTATCATGAACCAAGAAGTGACGCAAGTGGCTGACAGCAAATGAGGCAGACTAGATGAGCTCACTTCCACTCATGGCCAATTTTGCTCATTTGCATGTAGCCCTGAGTTTATATAATATAGAAATATAAGTCATACTTTGGTACCGCAGGCAAAACTTAATATTTGGTTCTTAATGTCAATTCTGTTTTGCTTCTAGAATTTCCATAATTTTATTGAATAAAAATCAACAGAAACTATAAAGTGTTAATTTAGGTTATGAAGCATCACTTTGTCAACATGTGACACAAGAAATCTTCATTGGCCAATTTCTCAAAATGATATACTGCCCTGATGTCTATCTTTTCAACATTCCCTGTTGCTATTCTTGCTATACGTATTTATTTATTTTTACTTCACAAGGAAACATATGTTTAGTTGAGGTTAGTACACAAGTTTAACATTTTTATGTAGGCCTACTTGGTGCAGTGCTACCATATTTGTCTGGGATGAAAAATAGCCTTGCATAGCAACTGGGCAGTATGACTGATTTATGAATAAGAAGGGTGTGTCAGATCCTAAGACTCCGAGCTCCGTCTAGTAGTCAGTGTGTCCTTACTCTCTCAGTATTTCATGACCACCCTGTATCATCTTCAACATTTATGCATTTATGTACAGGACTGTACTGGATGAGGACTGTGTGATTGGCAGAGTAAAGGGCAGAGTGATCTTATAATGCACTTCCCAATACAAGAACAGGTTTTGCTTCCGATTGGTCCCTTTGCAGTGTCATGTTCCATTTATTGTTTTGGATCAAATGTGACACTTTCAACTAATGTTTTAGGCTAGGATGATTGCCCAACATCAATGTTTCTTGCATCTGTGCACTAATTATCTTTGACATCCATCAATATTTTTACAGATGCATGACCCCCCTCTCAGCCTGCTCTGTATTTTACTAACCTGTGCTGATTAAATCTTACCATCATTTACATCATTAAAGTTAGTCATCAGATGAAACAGTAGAGAGAGAGAGGGACTACACACACTGTAGTAAACATACACACAGAACTTTCAATCTTGCCCAAATGATGATGCAGATGTTTAAATCATTATGGACTCAATATCAGACCAGATGTTCCTAATCAGCCTCTTGCCTCATGCCCAGTGATTACACTTACTTGTTCTCTGGGGAAACTGCTCTCCTCTCACCTCCTTCCAGCCAAGTTGCTGCTGATACTTGAGTGTGAGCTCTTCTTTTTGAGAGGCAATAAAGCCTTTTTGAGATGCTCAGTGCAAGCTGGCCTAGCACCCTGTGGCTGCGAGGGATAGGTTTACTGTCATGCACTTTGGCCCTATAGTGCTATAGGTTCTTGAAAAGGAGTTACTGAAGGCAATGAAGCTTTCTAACTCCTCCCTCAAAACTGGGGTTCCAGCTTGAATATGTTGCTATGATTCTTTTGGCCGGGTCATTGAAGTGCCATGGGCTGAACTGCCTTGCCATCGACTTGTTCTGTAAAGGAGACTGACTGACTGACTGACACCCATCACTACATTCTACAGTCAAGTGGTAAGCTTCAATTCAATTCTGGCTCTTTTTTTTTTAATTACAGATAATAGTGTGGCAGAAAAACAAACACTGTTAATGTATTGACCATCAGTCTCTCACATGTTTGCAAGTGAAAACCAAAATTTGATGATTTGCATGAATGCTCACACTCACCCCGATACTTTATTGGACATATTGGATAACAGTTCTGATAGGGGAGAATGGGTTCATTTGAGCCACTCTTGAATTCTGAGTTTTCTTGGGGAGGGAAATGCTTCATTGTCGCTATCAAAGTGCTTGACTTATAGTTTAGGATCGTGTTCATCTGAAACAATATTTTTCCTGTGGATGCTGCCATTTCAGAATTATGACCAGACAAACAGACGGTTTGGCTCATATTTCCCCATGGTATGAGAAAGTTGAGCCAGTGTTAGAAGTAAGTTGAGCCACTGGTATGTTAGGATGCCTTAAAAACTCAACACAAAATTGAGAAAATTAAGTCCCAACTATTAATAGCATGTCATAACTTATATCTCTCACAGTCTAGCAAATACTTACAAAGGACATATTATTGTATGTGTTTGAATGAGATTGAATCTGTGGAAAGTGTTTGTTAATTTGTTTTTAGCAAAGAAACTAGTCTAAGTCTTATTTTAATTATTTATTTTCTCTTTCTTCCCTTGTACTGAACATGCCATTTTCGGTCGATGTAGCACACCACATTTTTTTAAATTAATTATTCCCTTCCCTGCCTGGCTACCCCACACCCAAGAGTAAAAGACTTTTACAAACTGGGCAGCACATTAGGTAGGTACTGTTCCTGGATCCAAAAAAGCACAGCTACAGTAATTGATTAATCCAAGCTAATTAATTGCTCGTGTCCCCATTGTGACATCATGAACAACAATAATTCTGAACAGCTTGTTGAAGCTTGTTAATCTGAAGACTTCAAACCCTGGCCAAATGGCAAGAAGTAATGGCAAGTAATTTTTTAGCTTAGATTGACCCAAACTAATGAAGCGTGAGGCAGAATGTTATAGGAATTTCAATTTTCATTGCAGAACAGGAAGGTCATACTAAGTGAAATTTTAGGTGACTTTAAAAACATGTTTATTGGGCCAAACGACTAGATTCCTTTTATCCGATGTTTCCTGATCCATAGCCTACTGCTGTGATTAACTAGACTTGCAGTATGTTTTCTGGTAAATTAATGGGGGGGGGGGGTTATTTCAAAGATATACTGTAGAAGCTGGTTCAATTTCCCCCAGGCCCAACGTATCCCAGTCTCCCCTACTTCTGTTAGAAGCATGCTTTTCTGCTTTGTCTGTCAAACTTAAGACTACAACTGTAATCTGCATTTAGTAGTGTTTCATTTAGCATTGTAATCAATACTCTTCATTGAAATTGAGAACTGTCATTCTGCAGTGGTCAGCTTTTAGTTTTATCTCCAAGTGCGCAGTTGACCCTCTCTTCTTCAGTGACTCTAAACTTGGACTAATGTCTGACCCCACAAAACAACTATGCTTCCAGAGGTAATACAAGCAGACTGAACATAAATCATACACATAAAGGTTAATGAGCGTGAACAAGTGGCTTGTCTGTCAGCGGCTTCATTTTCACGTTCCACAATGAACATTACAAATTCCACATCATAATATGAGCTTGAAATATTTATTTACACTAAGCCCCATACACTTTGTAAATGGTAAATTTACTTTATATCATAATACAAATATCTACACTTTAAAACATCAATAAGATATGATTGCTTTCTTGATTTCCAATTAGTAAAATTAATAGGCTATTTTGCAACATTGCAAATTAATTCAAAACTGGGGGGAGTGGGGGTGACAACCATACAACAAAACAATCACTATACATTAGAACAGATAACCTTGACCACTAACTTCTTTTCTAATTTCAAAAGAAAACTAGCAGATCAGCATAGCTCACGTCCAAACCATAAACAGCAGGCAAAACACATTTTCCAATATTAATAAGTATGTTTGAAAATAATGAACCATAGCCACATATTTGCAGTTATGTCCTTTGAAAGTTTATGCTGCTAAACATGCAAATTATTACACTTGGATGGCTTTGTTTCTAGTTTTAATTCTCCAGATCAAATTTAGAGTTGTGGAAGATGTGCAGCATTGCACATGCATAATTCAAATTAACACCATGCATCCCTTTACTGATAATGCACTTTTGAAATGAAAACAGGGAGCAGAAGCCATTTCTGGCTTTCCATCTGGCAGTAATTGTATGCATAAGACTATGTTGGTTTGAATAATTGCCTTTCCTCAAACCAAAAGAATTGATGCATCACATTGTAAACAATCGGAGCCTTAAAACACAATGCATCACACAGAATATTAAATCATATCACATCACATATGTCTCCAGGAACACTCAGCTTGAAAAATATGCGTCATTTGTGCACAAAACGAAACAACTTGATCTCTAATTGTTCTTTAAAAAAGGGAGCAACCATCTTCATCGTGACATTGATTTATTCTGGGAAAAAAGAAGAAAGGTAAAAGCAATTGTTAGTTTTAAACCATCCTTCATCACTCTGTCATTTAGCACAGAAACTCCATTGATCCTAGATTTACCTCTGACTGTCAGCTTCGTAGAGCACTCTGCGCTGCCCAGGGTGTTCTCCGCGACGACCTTGTACTCCCCCATGTCCTTGGATCCAACCCTCAGGATGAGCATGGAGCAGACGCCGCAGGTGTTGGAGATTAAGTAGTTGGTGTTGGTGTTCAGGCTGATGTTGTTGCGGAGCCACGTCACGTGTGGTGTCGGCTCCCCTCTCACAGCGCAGCTCATGTAGCACTCATAGCCTTGTGGAGCAGTGTGCATTTTCAACGGGACAATGAACTTGGGAGGGCGCTCTAGGTCACATGTTTTAGACTCTGGCACTCTCAACATGAACTTCTCTGGAAAAAGTGAATATACATGTTAGTTTAAAATGGTAAAATTAGTTACAATCGGGCCTACATTTAATTGAATACAAATTTCTACCATTACTAGCATTGTTTGTTTGTTTGTTTATATTTGTTATTATTATTATTATTTATTTTTTTTTTTTTTCTCATTTGAAACTTAATTTAAATGCATAGACCTCTACTGATGAGTACCTTTTTTGGAAGAGATGGACCACTTTGGTGATACAGATGGTTTGGAGGAGCCCATGTCATTCTTAGCAAAGACGCGGAACTGGTACTCTCGGCCTGGCATTATGTTGCAGGCTGTGAATTTGTTGTTGAAGATGTGGTCTGCTACTGTGTGCCATTGTCTTTTGTTGGAGTCACGCTTGGACACCATGTAGTGCAGCCTGTCATCACGTTTCTCATCTGGAGATGCTGTCCATGAAATGGTCACCGTGCCAGGCACGTTTTCATCAATCTCCACAGGACCCGGCGGCTTGGGCTCGTCTAAAGTTCATAAAGGAAGAAATTAGTTTGTTTTCCTGTTTACATTTGACATTTGACAATTTTTCCAACCCTTCTAAGTAAAAATGCAGTAACCTGATATTTTGCTTCATTCATTTTTGTTACATTGAAATCATGTTTTATCATCACAAGAAATATTGCATCTCTATTATGTTGCGATAGACAAAAGATTGTTTTTCTCAGTTTTACACTAAGCAGTTTCTGCCTTTTTCCTTTCTACGGCATTATTGCTCATTTGTACATTTTACCCATCTCACCTGTGACTCTAATCTCAATGCTGTATGTCTCCTGGCCCACAATGTTCTTGACAACAATTGTGTAGACTCCTGTATCTGTACGTTCTGCAGAGGGAATCAAAAGTTGGGATGCACCCTCAGCATTGCTGATAGTCACCCTTTTGGACACAGGCACTCCGTCTTTCAGCCAAGTGACTTCAGGCCAAGGGGAAGCCTGCGGAGAATATGAAAACATGATTATGTTCATATAAATGTAAATGAAAACTCAAATTGGAAAAGGCAAGTTTATAGTATTTGTTTTGCTAAAGGTATAGGCTTAATTTATTCTCAAATTACCTCAAAGTTAATGTTGAATCGTGCAGAATTCCCTGCTCTCACCACCATGAAACTCTTGATTTTGGCATCAGTGAAACGTGGCCTCACTGGATGAGGGGGAAAATTAAGATAAAAATGAATCATTTGCAGAATAGGCACGCAGGTATGTTTCAGTTATTCCTTAAAGGTATCCAGTTTTCTTGTAAACAGGTCACTTTTGTTTATATTCACATTTCCAACAGAGTTTTGTATTGTTGTTCTATAGTCTGCAAGCTGAATACATTTCCCACCTCATTTAACCTTTGCAAAGTCCATTTTCGCCATTTTCTTTGCTCTCACAATGTTTATATCCCATCTGTGTTTCACTTTCGGTTTTGGCAAAGTTGTAATGAGTCCGAACTTCTTTGATTGACAGGCAGTTAGCTTGTCAGATTTCAAGGAAGATTGTGTAGACCAATCAATTTGAAGCACAAGGGCATGTTTACATGACTCCAGTGCACTCTTTTTGTGTTCTATGTCACCCCCGTGCTAGTAGCGTGCTTGTGGCATGCTCGTGGCGTGCTTGTGCATCCTTGTGCGCGTGGAACAACATGTGATACACAATTTTCGGGACCACTTTTCTCCTACTGTGTGCTATCGTGCCAGTTTAATCAACTAGTGGTCAAAAACTCCATTGGATACCTTTAATTAAGCCTCGTACACACAAAACCACAAAAAAGAAAAGTTTGTCATTATTTTCATGCAGTATGCGTGAGCCTCCATGACTTAATTGAGATAATAACATTTGACATCTGTTCCCTATACACACACACCAGTAAAAAGCTTTAGGTGACGTGTCCACTGATTTCAGTGCTGGCTTTTTTTTGTCATACATTTCAATGGAAACCGCACTGCGTTCCCTACAGTGGTGAGAGCTGAGCATGTTTTTAGTGCTCAGAGCGCAGACCGCTAGAAGTTATAAATATTTAAACTTTTAGTAAAAGGGCACCGGGCTTCCAACACATTTTTAATCGTCACCTAACAACAGCAGCAGCCACGACCAGTGCTTCTGAGTTCTTCCCTCAAGTGCTGCCAGTTGAAAAATTGGTCTGCTATGGACATGCCGCCTTAATTGTTTTCAAAAATGTTTCCAAAAGTCTTAGATTGTGTAAAGTAAAATGTTTTCACAACCGCTGGAAATGTGGATTTGTAGTACGATGTACAAGCACAAGTATTTATGAGGCCTCAGTTTATACACAGTACAGGATTTATGATTCATGTTTTCATTAACCAATTATTATTAGTCATTGCAGTTCTGCTGTAATAGTTGCTTGTTCACTGGTGCTGAAATAGATTAAACAATCTATTGTTATTTTGTAGTGACTGTATCTATAAATATTAAATAATTTGGTTTGAGATCATTTTCTTACCAGGAGGAGGCATTGCTAGGACGTAGTTGTCCAACTCCTGTGGCTCTCCATGTCCTCCATCATTGCTGGCGATTACTCTCACCCAGTACATTGCCATGGATTTCATGCCTTTCACTGTGAAGGTAGTCATGATAATGGCATTGGAATTGCAACGATCCCACTCTGGATTTTCTGCTGGTCTGATCTCCACAAAGTATCCCTTGGCTTCATCTTGAACCCCTTCCTCCTCCTTGGGTTTGGTCCAAGACAGAGACAAGGTAGTGTAGGTGGAGTCTGTCACCTTCAGGTCAATGACTTTACCAGGAGGCTCTGCAAAATATAATTCATTTTCAGTGCTAAGCTATTCAGACCTTGTATATCATCAATGTTGAAAGAGAATCATTATCATAATGAGAGAAGTCATGATAGATTAAAACGTGACCTACTTTTGGGGTCCCTGGCAAACACAAACTCAGATGGGGTACTGAATTCACCCGCACCAGAGTCATTGACGGCTGCCACACGGAATTCATACTCCATGCCCTCAACCACATCTTTGACACCATGTTCCATTGCTGTAAGTAGGTAAAGTGAAACATAAGAAAAAAGAGAAAATAAATCACACTCCATAACAAGGAATAACATTAAAGATGCACTTGTCTGATTTGGAAACATCACCCCAGAGCAAGTAACAACATCGCTGTGATGCAGAGACGGACACATTTCGGATGAACTAGTATGTAACTTGCGCTATTCAGGCTATGTAACTAATGCTAACAGCAATGCTTGGCTACCCAAAATGACTGTGTTGTTTCCACATCAGCCAAGCGTAACTTTAACAAACCATTTCATATTACGGTATATTATTGTGTCGAGGCAGTGTATAATGACTAGAGAGAAATTGTCTTGAAGAAATGATTAGCATAGAAACCTGATTTGATGAGATGATCTATTGTGTTGACTGCTCCCCACAGATTGCTGCCCTTCTTGCGCTTCTCCATGATGTATCCCAGGATGTTGGTTCCTCCAGTGTTAGAAGGAGCAATCCAAGTGAGATTGATGCAGTCTTTGAAGGCAGAGATCACTTTGGGTGCAGAGGGGGGTCCAGGGTATGCTATATAGAGACACACAAACACGCACATGCACACGCACACACACACACACACACACATGCCAGATCAGTTTCTTCAGCTTTGAATGGATGTTCCATTTAGAAGAAAATGGCAATTTTTTCCCACTGTGTGCCACATTTCATTTATCTGTATTATGTATCTGTATTATTTGGATTGTTTTTTTTTTTTATCCATTTTACATCATCCAAAGGCTCATTTCCCAATACAGGATGCCTATACTTTAAATGGCCATGTGATTCTACATGACTGCAGACCTGCCCCTCCAACAGGAGATTCTTATACAGCCCGTTAAAGCCAATAAAAGATGAATTACTGTGTAAGTGTAGGGGGTATCTCATTCCAGTTAATTGTACCACTATAAAAGAAAGATCTGTATCCATAATTATTTTCATATCTTGGCAGAGGATTTCCACTGTTTGTGATTGCGCGAGTGATTTCGCGCCTGTCTTGTAGTTATAAACCTGGGAAGAAAAATACTTATGAGGGATGGCGTAAGATGATATTGAATCTGATCATATATTTTCATTGAAGTTAATTTGAAAGAAGAGATTTCCGCACACATAGATCTAAGTGTGCTAAGTGTGCAGAAATCTCTTCTTTCAGTTTGGACTCAGTGATGCTTCCAGCACCTTAGCAAAGATTGAGCCGGGTGGAGCGGTGGTCATCCTGATAGAGATGAGCAAAAATATCAATAACACTAGTATTTCTTTTAACATAACAAATACACATAAGCCATGATACAATGCTAAATGTTCACCTTTTGTGCCAGCTTGAACGTCCTCGGTCTCCATCAACTCACTGATCCCCATTTCGGTCTCAGCCTTGATGCGATAGCAATATTTCCTGCCATGGTCTACATCAATGTCCCTGTACACGGCCTCTGGGCCGATTGGACCCAGCTTTTTCCAGGTGTTGCGACCCACTTGTTGACGCTCCAGGATGTAATTGTCTATCTTGCAGCCACCATTGTCCTTTGGTGGCCTCCATTTGATTTCAATTGCAGAGGCAGCAGCCTCAACGATCTCCAGGGGTCCCAGAGGAGGAGTGGGCTTATCTGTGGGGGGAAAAAAGAGAGGATATAAAATTATATTACTTAATGCTGAAAACATAATGCATGAACATTTGTTCCAAATAACAACCCATGGTTTGGAAGGTTTTCACACTTGTAGAGTTGTGAGAATATTTATTTGTATTTATTTTATTTTTTTTCTAGTTTGGGAAGATGTTACATTTTTCATGGAATATAGATACATACCAAGTACAATTAGCTGCGTAAAGGCCTCAACAGTACCAAACTCGTTCTTCAGTTTGAACTTGATTTCACCGCTGTCCTTGCGCTGCAGCTTGTTGAGAAGCAGACGGCTGTACCCCTCCGAGCGCTCTAGCTTGATGTTTGTTTCATCTGAAAGCTCTTCACCATCCAGGTACCACTGGATCTTGATAGGTTCCCGTCCAATAAAAGACATCTTGAAGGCTGCTTTTTGACCTTTTTTCACAGTTATTGGAACTTTAAATTCGTCCAGCTCCTTTTTGTCAAATCTAGGCGGATCTATAAATAAAAGTAAAAGTAAAATAAAATCATTCTTCTCTTCTTGCTATGTGTTTGAGGAAATGTTTAGAATGGTATAGTACAGCTTCAATTATTACTAAAAGTCAGATTTGACATTTTAATTATATCAGCATCTAAGAAATCCTCTTCATTATCTATAGTTTATAGGAAAATTATTTCTACCTTCAACCAAAATCACAGCCTCTGTCTTGCGGCCATCAGCCTCAAAGCGATATTTCCCAGCAACTTCCTCTGTGACTTTGTGGATTTTCAGTCTGTGGAAAGATCCATCTTTAATGATGCTTATATCCTCTGATGCCTTAATCTGCAAAGAGAGACATACACACATAGTACATCAATATACCACAATAAATATAATTTAAATTGTTGATTAAGACAGATCAGACACTGCAATGTACATTATACATTGTAACTGGGAAAACCCCCCCAGCTACAATACATTGCAACAATAAAAGGCCCAGGCGTAAGTTCTAAATGAAGATTAAACCAAGCATGTTGCATACTCACCTCCTCCCCATCCTTGTACCAGATTCCGTTACAATCTTCACTGCTCAGTTTACACTCCATCTCTGCTGGTTCTCCCATAATTGCTTTGCAGTCGGAAAGGCCAGCGTGAAAGTGAACGCCTGGGTCTGGGGGAATTGATCAGCCAAAGTCAGTGAATGCACACTTGTTACACCTTATGCCTATACAGCTTGTCACTTTGTTTATTCTGATGTCTGAGGCGTTTGTTTAACACTGTAATTGCAATAGCACAATTACACTAAGCTCATGTGTGAATGTAGGTAGAAAGATATACAGTACATGGCATACATGCATTCATGTAATGCCAGTGTACAAACTTACCTCATGTATTGATCTTGACAAACATCACTATTTACATTTTGTCATTGGTCTCATGTATTTTACTGTAGCATTTCAATATAAAATACATGTATATTTATTGTGGCATTTCAATATAAAATACATGCTCAAATGTAAACTGTGATGTTTGAATTCAATGTTAAAGAGATAGGATTCAAGTAAAATTTGACTTAAAGCTGCATTAACTGCTTTTGAAATGAGGACCGTGTAGACGCAACCACACACAAAGTACATTCAATAAGAACGGAATTTATTTTTGTTGGTCCGGCAAAGTGAGGACCATTTAGACTCAACCACTGAATGACATTCTTATTGAATATAATTTGTATGTGGTTGAGTCTACATGGTCCTCATTTCAAAAGCAGTTAATACCACTAATGTCTGGTGGCGGCTCTGAGGACCAGCTCAAACTCTGCCCACCTCAAAAACCTCCTACAAACACCTCCTGATGCACGCTATTGTTTGGTTTCTCAGCGACTCTTAAACTTAAATTAACACTGTGGTTAGGGTTAGGTTAGGGTTATGATAAAGCAAGGTTAGGGTTAGGATTAGGGGCGGGGTTATGGTTAGAGATGGGAACTCACCAATTCGTAGGAAATCCTACTAAAACTTGCCATTCATAAGAATAGCCTGGTAATGTCAGTTTCTCTTGAGAGTGTGAGGTGTTTGAGGTGGATGGATTTTGAGGTTCCTCATGTCCGCCGGCCCTTCTTGTTAATGCAACTTTGAGCGAGAGTAAGAGATGGGGAAACAATTGACTCCCACTTGAAGTGTGCTCAGGACTTCATCTTGAGTATTTTCATTTGTTCCCATTTGGAACTTGTTTTGGCGAGGACCTCTGCACCTTTACCGGTGTAGTTTGGTGTCACATTCAGAAGTATAGTTCCTTTT
>OMKL01065425.1:0-10939 GCA_900302295.1 Parasudis fraserbrunneri | reverse complement strand
TAGATAGATAGATAGATAGATACATAGATAGATACATAGATAGATACATAGATAGATAGATAGATACATAGATAGATAGATAGATAGATAGATACATAGACAGATAGATACATAGATAGATAGATACATAGATAGATAGATAGATAGATAGATAGATAGATAGATACATAGATAGATAGATAGATAGATAGATAGATAGATAGATACATAGATAGATAGATAGATAGATAGGTAGGTAGATAGGTAGATAGGTAGATAGATACATAGATAGATACATAGATAGATAGATAGATACATAGATAGATACATAGATAGATAGATAGATAGATACATAGATAGATACATAGATAGATAGATAGATAGATAGATAGATAGATAGATAGATAGATACATAGATAGATAGATAGATAGATAGATAGATAGATAGATACATACATACATACATAGATAGATAGATAGATAGATACATAGATAGATAGACAGATAGATAGATAGACAGATAGATAGATAGATAGATAGATAGATAGATAGATAGACAGACAGACAGACAGACAGACAGACAGACAGACAGACAGACAGACAGACAGATAAATAGATAGATCAATCAAAAACAGTACATTGCCACAGGGAACACAATACAGTCACAAGAACACAAGTCAATTTTAGTGTTATTGCTACAGTTTGTTGAGGGCAGCAATGGCACAAAGCTCTTACTGTATGCATTACATACTTCATGCAGCTGCCTGCACTCTAAACTCCTATAAGAAAGAAACCCTCAGCAAGTTGACTTGTGACTCACACACATGGAAACAGCTCATTGTTCTACAATAAGGGCTATAAATGGAGATGAAGGAATCAATAATTAATTTGTGCATATTACAAAGGAACACTCTTCCCTGTCTAATGCATTTTCCTTCCCATCCTATCTGTCCTTTCATATCTCTGATGGATCATATCAAAGAGGCTTAACCTAACTCCTGCCAGCCGATAGAATTACATGTGCTGCTCTTCTATAGTTATGGTATAGAGAGATGAAAACATAGCCTACAATTTTCCTGTCAGAGGGAGATACCTGAGATTAATACTGCTGAATGGCCTGGGTATTAAAATCTGTACCAAAACACAAACTAGAAGCAGGCATTCAGAAGAGGGCAGACCTCCACCAAGGCCAAACAATCTCCCCACTTCTCCAAACATTTTACTGGGTAGATGATACACACACACACACACACACACACACACACACACACACACACACACACACACAGGGTGAAACATAACATCCGGCTGCCTTGGCAGAGGAAACAACAAGCAAAAAAAAATACACAAAAAAACAAAACAAAAAAACGTGGAACCGTCTGTTGGTGGAGACCAAGTAATGTCACTCTCTCTTTCTCTTTCATGCTCTCTGTGCTTGTCCTCCCTCCCATCAGCACTGAAGAGATCTCAGGTAATAAGACCTACACCTACCTGATCACCCTGGACACAGACATTGGGGACCTCATGATGCTGAAATTCCACTGGGAGGGTTCGGCTCTGTGGAAGAACATGTGGAACCGAATGCAGACCATGATTCCCTGGGGCAGAGGGGCAAGCAAGCCGCAGCTCACTGTGGGAAAGATCAGCGTCAAAGCAGGCGAGACACAAGAGAGGTGGGTTGCTTCCTAGCAAGTCAGCAGGATATGAGGTTGAATACCATAAATATGATTTACTATGGCTAAATTAGTTAGAATACAGAATAGGAATTTGGGAATGTAGCAGCCACACAGGAAGTTGTGTCTCTACCTGTCTGCTGGCTCTGGTCCTGTCATTGTACACCCAGGTCCACCCACTGGGGAAGCACTGACAGCAGGCAATAAAAGAGAGAGATGCATCTCCTGTAGCCTATAGGCATAACATTTGGTGCTATATCTTGCTGTTGCATATCATGATATATTGTATGGTAAATTCTTCCATAGGGTTCATATATGTAAAAAACAAAACAACACAAAACAAAACATAATAATCATAAAAAAAGAAGAAGAAAAAAAAGACTATTTTAAGTACTGCTGTTGTAAGTACACTGACTGCAGCAATCCTTAATGGTGACCATGATCAACATTTTAAAATACTACAATCCCCAAAGTAATCAACAACACTGTCTAACAGAAAAACCTTGCCCACAGCAGAATAGACTTTAAGCGTTTTTTTAAGCGTACAGCCTATTAGCGCCATCTAGTGGATTTTCTCCTGCTGTCACACTAATTATTCAAAATGTTCATTATAATGGATTTACTGCGCTCTGTTGTACTTACCAGTTTAAAACATACCGTATCTGGTATTTGTGTCTATCTAGAAATAGAACTCGCGTAATAAAAGGTGGTTTCTGTTTTCCAGAACAAACTTTTGTGCCATGACAGATGAAGGGCAGCGAGTTGAAGCATCGCAGCAGAAAGTTTTTGTGCGCTGTAAAGAAGACAATGAAAACCAGCGAAACAGAAGAAAGCACAGCTAATGGACTATAGTTATGTTTGTATCTTAGTATAAGCCGGTCCACTGCAGCAGATACTGCCGCAGGCTACTTTCTGTAATGAGCAATTAAATCTTACAGCACATCGTGAAGTGCACATTTTGAACCTCTATTAACTCCCTAAGGATCACCGCATTTTGGGATTTCTGCCTCGTTTATTGCACCTAAAATAAACATAATAATAACTCCTAAACTGTAGGGCCCACAGTAATTAGGTACAACCACATTCTAAAGGCCTGGGAATGGTATAGCCGTTACAGAGGCAGTGTCGTGGCCACTACAGATTTAGGTCTTATAGGGACAAAAATGCAAGCTTTAGAAGGCTTTCTAATTCAAATATTTAATTATTTGAGAGAGCGTGACGATGCATATTATGTTGTGTCCCAACACTAGACAACGTGCTTGATCGATCATTTATTTGAAGTTTTTTTGTTGTGAAGTTGTTCATATCTCATTGAACATTGTTCAGACTGTATCCAAAACTGGATATCATACTCTCTATATGATTTGTTATAATTTAGAAAAGTTGCTATGATTAAAGATGGCAAAACTATAGCACAATAGCTTGAAGAACCTTAAAATGAATAGATAAAACTTCCTCTCATGAACTATAAGTCCAAGTGACACACAAAAAAGATGTTTATCATTCTCAGTATTCAATGCTTGAATTGACAATCAATAATCTGCAGTGGTGGAAAGTATTTCAACTCAAGTACTGTACTTAAGTACCATTTTGAGGTACTGTACCTGAGCATTTTCATATAAGGGAACGTTGTACTTTTACTCCACTACCTTTCAAAGGAAACATTATCATATAGAATATTGTCATATATAATGTGACTTTTACTTTTGATACTTAAGTACATTCAATATCAAATACTTTTCTACTTTTACTTTAGTAGACTTTTGAATGGCTGACTTACATTTACTAGAGTACTGTTCTATCTGGGTATTTCTACTTTTACTTAGAAAAGTAAAGGAACTGTATACTTCCACCACTGATAAGCTTGAACCTATACTAGCCACAATGATGTGATGAGTCTGTGATATCCACAGTCTCCACCAAGTAGGGTTAGGTTTATACATGTGGGTTCTATAATTTGGAAGCTAGCTGATATGTGATCAGACATTAAACTGGGTAGATTTAAATTATCTTTTTAAATGGCCTTGTTTCCAAGCTAAGTATGTATTTTTACTGAATATGTTACACATGTATCCAGACCATGAACTGGCTCTAAAATATATTGGAGCTCTACAGTATAAGAGCAAGTGCCATCCATGTTGCCAATGAGACAAAATTAATATATTTGTGTATGTTAAAATGTATCAATAAAGATATATTCTGTTCTTTTCTATTCTACTTTATGGCTTCTGACGTTTCCAACACTTATGTAGCTGGATGAATTAATTGTTACACACAGACTCAGTTTGTGATAGGAATAAATTAGGGGGTGCTCCACTCCATCATGTACTTGAGAGAACCCCTTGAAAGGAAAAAAAGAAAATGCATTTTGAAATAATTTCTTAGCACCCAGAAATGCGCAAAAAGTTGAGGGGGTGGTGAATTCCATTTTTGAACCACTGCAGAGTGTACTCATAACAGGTTAACAGGTTTGAGTTGAAACTTTGTTGTAAGCAATCTTCGAGTGAGACAGATGACATGTGTCTATGTGTAAAATGCTTTCAAAGGTTTTAAAACTGGGAGAGGAAAAGCAATCATGAATTTATATATCTGTTCACATTCTGATAATTGAGTGCTCTCAGACTAGAGTTAGGAGAGTTTGTGCACAGAATGACAGGTGGAAATGTAGATGACCACGGTAAGAAAAGTAATCAAAGGTATTGGAATGCTGACAGTGAGTGTTGGGGATGCAGCAAGTAATTGACCTATCTCAAATTCTGCCCTCTTTTCTGGATCCTCCAATCGCAACTGTTACTTTCCTCAGCGTGTCAAGTAAAGCAACAGTTGTGATTGGAGGATCAAGAAAAGAGGTTGAAGTTTGAGATAAGTCAATTCCCTTTCAGTGTTGAGTGCAAATATAACCGTGATTTAGGGTCAGGATTGAAGTTGAGCATCATAAGACATGGTGATATCGTCATACATACAGTAGTAGATAGGGGTGTGAAAAGAAGACCTTGACAAATGATACTCAATTAGGTGAATGCACAAATACCACAATTAAAGAAAGATCCTTCAGACAAAGAACTATATTAAGTTTTCAGATTAACCATTTCAAAGTTGGGAGTATTGTGTACATTTGTCGTTAGAAGGCAGCAGAGGTTGAGTACTTTCAGGTGATGTATCACATTCACACTCCAAGTGATTAGGATTAACTTTACATCTGCAAATACAAATAATGTGGGGCAGTTTGATCAAGTCTATATTTATTAATGCATTTCAAGTACTTTAAAAGAAATTACATATCTTTGCACAATAATTTTGCAATTTTAGTAAAAAATTTAAAAGTGAGCAGAATGGGAAATAGAACAGACAGAAAAGGTAAATAAAAACAAGACCATTGAAGAAACTGTATAAAACACAGCAGACATTAAAATCAGACAGCAGTATTGAACTTTTTCCATTTTGAATTCTCTCTGTTACATCACTTATATTCAGTGCACATGTTCTCAATGACTTATAGCAAGAATGTGGAAAGAATAAATTCAATTCCCAGAGGCTTAGCCCTAAGCACATCTATTAACCAGATCATACCACACCAACACAAAAGAAAAAAAAGAAAAGAATGAGAGGATGATTTCGCTAAGCAGTTCACACTAAAATAAGCTTTACAATTTGCCAAAGACAATGAGAAACATTCTTTATTTAACTGCCCAGGGAAAAAAGCATTACTATTAGCACCAAGCAGACATTACAAAAAAGGAGTATTGTTGTTTTCTTTTAGAAGCTTGGTTGTAGATGTAGCAAATGGATATGGATAATTATTTTGTTACTAACACACAATATAATTTTCCATGTACCCATTTGTGAGGATACAATGAAGGCATTTCTCTGTGTGGAGGTTTACTTATTCTATCTTCAGCTCTGTAATAATCTGCATAGAATGTACCTGATAAATAAAGAGGCATAGTCCACTTTATAACTTGCAGTGTACAGTAGATAAATGGCTCTCAAGCTATACTGGATAAAACTATTACCAAGGATTTCTGACTTTACCCCAGAATGTAGTATGTACTTTCCCAAATCAGTTTTAAGAAACTAAATACAATTTTCTATATTGTCAATAACACAACTCAGGAGGAAAAAAACAATATCATGCAATCTCTCCTGCCTCTCAAGTTGACCTTGTAAAAATCATCCTGATAGAGGCCACTGCAAATGTCTATCAGAGTAACTTTTGCAATCTTTTTTTCTTTCTTTTTTTTCCTCAAGCCTCCTGAAACTGCAGCAGGCTAGACTAGGAGTCTTTGGATAAACTGCTTCCTGACTATGGGCTTGTCCTTGAAAAGACCTGGATCAGTGCTTATGATACACTAACTTCATTTACACTCTGTTCCATTTAGGCACATTGTTTTAATGTCTTTGTACAGAGGGGCAGTAACAGACTGTAGGTCTCTGGTGGTAAAGGAGTAGACCTTAATCATGAGGGGTCAGGAAGGCATGAGTGAATAACAGGATATGATAGGATGATGGATGGTTGACACATGAGCAGACAAGAGAGTAGTGACGGTTGTTTGCCCTATAACATTTCACTTAACGCCCACTCAACTCAACTTAGCTGAATACTTGGTCATTAAGCCACAACAAAATTGAAATTTCTAGTTTTCAGCAACTGATACAATTCCTCTACATATACAAATAATCAGAACTGCAAGTAAAATTGATAAAAGTAAAATCCACAATCACATTAAAGCCAGCCATGTGTTTCATCTGGCAGAACATTGCTCATAACATTCCTCATACAAGCATAGATGATCCCACTGACTGGCTTGGAGTGGTTTGTAAAAGGGCTTTCATGTCTTCCTGGATCAGCCCCTAGTGACTGGGATTCAAAGGAGGACAAACAGGGCTGGTATGATCCATAGAACTGAACACAGATTCTAACTCTATGGTGAGAACGAGGCCAGTGAAGTCTGTCTAGGTCTATGTGATGCTTTCTGTAATAACTCCCACTGGGCTCTGGTCTGTGTCCCAATATTCTAGCAAAGACTCTTTGACTTGCAGGATATGATGCTCTCCATCAACTCTTAGCCAGCATACCTACAGCCCTGTATTCTACAGCACCAAAGAATCTTCCATTTTGTCCCCCAATGCTCCTCAGTCTTAGCCTTGCAAGTCAGAAAAATTTAGCAGGTTGTTCACAACTCGCAATATTTTTCTGGCTTGTGATGCTATACAAGTCTCTCATTTGGAATGAACAGACAAACACATCTGAAGGATATAGTGGTTGTTTTACAAATGACATCAGTGCAAAAGCACTGAGTGAGGGGAAAATAGCTGTGATACAAGCAAAGTTGTGATACAATCAAGTTGAATAAAAGCTATTTTCTTACTAATAATCTCAGCCCCAAACTGCACCTTAATGTAAACCTGGCAGCACGACCCCTTCCACCTGCAAAATTCTATCACACTACAAGATATAAATATTAAGATAATCTATCAAGAGTCACTTTTTCTCTACCCTCAATCCTTTTCTCAGATAACAGTATAATCTACATTCCATCCCTGCTCTGATAACCAGAGTTCTGTGCATCCCATGGCAACTGCTAATGACAGACACAGTATCACTATAGAGTACTATGGAACCCCTCATTGTAATATCAAGCATGCAGCCATCTCTTCGGCTCAACCCCATACACTTATTTGTTTTGTTTTATTAATCCTGAGAGTGAATTAAAACAGTAAATAATCTTCATCAGACAGCAGAAAATCAATTTCATGTGATACACAGAAGAAAAAAACTATACTGCAAAATCTGTACAATTGCACACAGAGAGGACATGTATGCTTTAGAAATAAAAGCTTCATTTTTTTCCATGTTTGTTTTGATTTAAAACAATCTAATTACATTGGCAAAAGAGTCTCTTCCAATAGAATGTCTCCCTTCCTGGCTTTGATTGGCAGCAAAAACCCATGTGACTTGCAGTCCTGTTATCATGCTCATGAGGGCAGCAGCTCAGAGAGGAAAACAGGAGAATAGAAAGCCTAGCTAAATGGAGGAGAGATGAGGATTCTACCACAGTGCAGCCCCCCTCTCTCTCTCTCCTGCATTCCAGTAAAAAAAAAATGCTTTCAAATGAAAAAGAAAAAGACCACATATTTTCTCTCCCTGTCCCTCCTTGAGAATATTATTTGTTTTTCTGTCAAAGATGTATGAACCAGTGCTAATCTGGCTCCCAGGGCAGAGGTGCTGTCAGGTTGTTAGGCCCTGGAAACTGTGGGCTTTGTCCAGTGAAATCAGTTTTGTTGCCAGTTTTTAAGAGTTTTGCAAAAGGTGGTGGTAAATGTAACTCTTTGGAGTGAAGTGCTCCCATTGTAGGCACTAGGTAGAACCAAGGCAAAGAGAGGACCAGAGACTCAGTGTCTCATCTGCCCCATCTGATAGTTCTCTCTGGTCTGGCGGGGGTGGTGGTGGCGCTGGCCCTGGGCCTGCTGGTTGGCATGCTGGGGTCTCCTCCTTTTCAATGTACCTAAAGGACACAGACATGTCAGAAATGCTTTTCAAATCCTAACATGTTGTGAGAATGGAGGTTAGTCTTCAGAATGTCTTATCTACAAAGTGTCAACAACAGGTACAAACAAGGACAAAGATCATTCAGAATGTCTCTTATTCGTCAGTACCCACGATGCAGCCTAAAGAACACAAACACAATGGACCAAGCACACAAAATGGCAGCCCCCCTGTTTAACAGTAACCTTTTCATTCCTGTCCCACAGTGCAAAGTGTTCAAATGTCAACATAATTTCTTGCCTGTAAGAACATATTGAAAGAAGCAGAGCAAATGCTGGGTGCACACTGCACTGTGCAATGTGTTGAGGGGAACTAGACCAGCAGGCATGAGGCAAAATGGCAACAAAATAAATTTGGGCACTGTTTTAGATTTGTGGCATTCACATTTTATGCTCTAGAAATTAGACTGCAGTCTTTTTTAGTCAGGGCTAAAATCAGGGTACAGAAGGGGATACAAGATCTTGGGAGGGGGATACAAGGTCAACAATAGATGCCACATAGCAAAAGTATTTTATGCCAACTGAAATCTGGGACTCTGAAGATTAATTTGAGATGCAGTTTAGCACTATGTAACAATTCTTTCTAGTGTCTAGTATCTTGGTGTTTTGATTATTCAAATTTTTAGAGTGTATAAGGGCCCATCTCTGTTGTGCCTGTCTGTCTACGTCTGTTTTTAATTATTTTTCAATGATGAGTATCCGTTTGTTGGGCAGGGATGATGATGAGTCTGTCTCCGACAGATTTGTTTCTGTTTTGACGGACAGAAAAGTTGGGAGAGGATGAACTTTTGGAACTGACCGATACATCACCGTCCGTTCACAAAGCTGTTGTTTCTGCAAACACATGATTATGTTTAATAACAAACCAACGAACAGTAACACCTTCCCTCTGTTTTATCTCCGTTTTGTGATGGATGACTGTAGCCGGGCCCCGAGGGTTTGGGACATTATTAAGGAAACATATAATGGCCATTCCCAAGCTCCATTATGTGTAACAGATTGCTGCAGCAAATTTTGCATTGATACCATTACTTAAACATTTTGACCACTCAAAAATAATTGTAAAAATCCCTCCACAAGACCACATAAAGACCTCAAGACCTTGAAAAACATTGAAAGAGCTACAGTACTATGAGTACTCACATCATCACACATGAATGCAGTTGGGCTCTTTGGATCCACAAGAGTCTCAGCTTTACAGCCATACCCAGTTCATACAATTCAAAGACTGTTTAGGGACCATTGTATGCAGAGATAGGCAAATATATATTTTTTTTTCAAATAGCAAAAATAACATCTTTGTACTGCATGCAATGAACTGCATGGTTTTGACCCTAAACTACACAGGACTAGCAGATATTGGGCTTGGATGTGAATATGAGACTCTTGCGGTTCCATCGAGCCTATTGTCATTCAGATAACTTGAGGTGAAAAAGGCCATGCCATTAATGCCAGAAATGTAGCCCCTTTCCAGATAAGCTAGCATGACATTCCTCAAGATCTATAGTTTCATATTATATCACATCACTCTTCATATCTTCACTCTAGCTTTAAAATTGAGCCCACTACAGCCTCTGAAAGATAGGAATGTTGACCTGTCAGAGGGTTAAAAGCAACAATCAATACCAAAACAAAATTCCACATACTTCATTCCTATGGTCTTTACCTTAAAATATGACCTTGTTCAGTCAACATTTGTAAACACAAAACAAATCCTGGAGCATCAACTGACCATGAATTGGAAACTGTGGACTGTGGTACTGCCACTGTGTCCACAAAGTCAGTCTCACATTCAATAACAATAGAGCAGCTCTACCATTTCTTGAATCTTGTTTCAAATCAAGACTCAACTGTTCAAGATCACAGAAATAACATGTGAATTCTAGGTTTGATTTCCTGACAGGAACAGAGCAGAAAGTTAGCTACTCTGGAGAATTATTCACTGGACAAAGGAAAATCAAAGAGGGTATACATGAAGACGAAGAGGGATCACAGTACAGAAACAGCTTTAACAAGTGGAACATGTTTTCTGAAGTTGGTACAATATGACTGTGCTGTACCTGCATAGAATATACAGTATAAATATACTGCATAAAACGGGTACGTATTCACATATTGAATCTGACTGTGTAAAGCACACCGAGTTGTTTTTGCATGAAATGTGTTCTGTAAACAAAATTTGATTTAATTTGATACCTGGCAGTGGCTTAGGTGGGGGCAGTTTGGGGTTGCTGCTGGGAGTGTGAACGCTGCAGATCTTGATGAAGCCAGCCATCAGCATGATGAGGGCAATGCCCATCAACAGGACTGCCCACCAGTGAGCCTGGAAGACACAAGTATATTATAGGAGGTAGAAATCAAGGTTCTGTATTCACATCAACTTCATCTGCAGAGAAGTAGAGTTGTCTTTCTATGCCTTATTTTGTTGACAAATCCCCAGGTTTGGCTCTAAGGGACTGAACCTTCTTCAGAGAGAGAGAGAGAGAGAGAGGAGAAGACATCTCTGTCATATTGACTGGATAGAGGGAGGAGAGGACAGCTCTGTCATTGACTGGAGTGAGAGGGAGAAGAAGACTTGACAGGAGAGAGAGAGGGAGGAGGAATACAGCTCTGTCATACTGACTTTTAACAAACATGAACTGGACTTCCATTTTAGAGTACTGGTCCCATGTCAGCCCATTGAGTTGTTTATATCCTCAAAACCTGACTAAACCTTGTATCCTCAGTCTAGTAGTAGTCCG
>OMKL01065421.1:0-12490 GCA_900302295.1 Parasudis fraserbrunneri | reverse complement strand
TTAAATGTGGTTTCTGGACCAGAGCTTCATGTTTTCCAATTACTGCGTTTGTGATGCTCCCTGTCAATACTGCAACAATACTGCCATCAACTGGTCAGACAGAGAAAGAGCGTGAGAGAGAGAGAGAGAGAGAGAGAGAGAGAGAGAGAGAGAGAGAGTGTGTGTGTGTGTGTGTGTGTGTGTGTGAGTATGCATTTGTGAAAAATAATCTAAAATAAGTTTGAAACTGAATAATTTAAACTAAGTCTTGGGGGATGGATATTGTGGTTTCACACATCACTTGGTAGTGGAGGCCAGCAGGCTGTTGGACTTCAACCAGCCTTGTACTGCACAGTACATGTGATGTGCCTGTGGAGAGATGTGAGGACCATGTGACTCCCCATAACAAGGTATTCTCTGTCACTTTAATGATTATGTTTGCACTGTTTGATGAATGTTGTTCACTAAACAGCTGCAAGCTACATATCTAAGATAGGCTAAGATTTTTTTTTAGACATAAATACCATATAACTATATAAAATACCCTATTTCTGGCTCATAAGTAGGGTCCAGGGACCCCTGGGGTCCTTGAGGAGGTTCTAGGGCGTCCCCAGCTAAATTAGGAAGTTTTTCCTTATTAGAATTTTACAATGATTTAATTCACTGCATGTTACCAATCAGCGAATAATGAGACTACTGAGAATATTTTGATCATAGGTTACACTGTCTCTCTTATTGACGCACCTTAAGAGAAAGAGGTGACGTGACTAACGTCCAAAAGTTCGCAATTTCTACCCCTCCCCTAAATAATTGCTGCCCTCCACGGCAGAGACATCATACGGTGTGACATTTGGTAGTTAAGTTATTTATAGAGAATTGAAACAAACTTGGACGTCTTTGACAGCGCGACTAGGGAACAATTAAAAAATACGTTTTGAAGTCATAACGTTCAACTTTTCAAAAGTCTGTAAAAATATAAAATTACAAATGTCTTATACTGTGATCTTTGCTTCTGAAAATGGTTACGGGTAATGTGATATATGTGGGGTGACTAGTTGAGGGAAATCAATGTTATCATGTTAACACCGGTATGGTCCTTTAAGGACGAAAACCTTAAATACATAGTTGCTTTTATTTTTAAAGAAATTCGACCGAAAGTGTTATTCTCGCTGAGGCTCAGGCTCAATAGGCTTTAACTGGGATTATAATATTATATTATACAGTATACATCATATATATTTGTATATATTATTATTCAACAGACTTTTCAATATTAATTTGTTTACTTTTTAACTGCAGTTAATATATTTCACACAGAAAACCTTGTATAAAGCAATTCTTATAGTGGCCTTTATTTTGTCCATGTCCGGAAGTAGAATTCCTTATTTAGGCTAGCTTGACACTGATCTTGTAAAGTAGAGCACGCGAGACTGTCACACGGAATGCAGTGAAAGAGTTCAGACGGAATGAGGCTGTTCGTTCATATAATTGTATGCCTCGCTTATTTGCTAATGGCGAGCTCTACGCATTTACCAAGAATGACATTTACAAGCAAAGGTAAGCTATTTACTTTTCCTCAAAGACAAATAAATGAAATACCACTACATATGGAACCGAATTATGAGAGTAGGCAAGCTTATAACATAATTACTTTTTTTATTTAATTTTTTTATTAATATGTTATGTTTCCGTTTAACAAGTCCTTGAAAATTTTTTGATGTTGGGCTCAGTGGTCGATGACTGTCAGCTATCAGCAATGGACAGTGGCATCGTCCATCGGCCGTCGTGGAGACCGATGGAGACATACTTCTTGCTCCCTTATGGATCTCTGAGTTGGCTGAGCGTATCTCACAAGATTTATTTCAACATCAATATCCTATAAAGCATAAACAAACAAAATATTATGGAAATTGGGGTTTGCTTAGTCTTGGTGTTAATTTGGCAGTCAGAAATGTTATTTAGGCTCTGGGAAAAATAGCTGTTTATTACCAATTAATAAATAATTGGTAGCCTAATAAATGGCTCTGGTTTGGTCAGAGGTGTTACCTCACACTGTCAAGCCGGATTAAATAAGGAATTCTACTTCCGGTCTGAAATATTTGTATATATTATACAAATATCAAATATCAAATGCAGCCTAAATAAGCAAAATATCAAAATAAAAGTCACCATCACAATTCCATTATACAAGGTTTTCTGTGTGAAATGTATTAACTAAAGTTAAAAAGAAAGCAAATTAATGATGGATGGTCTGTTAAATAATGATATATGATCCATACTGTATACTTATTTAATATTATAATTCGAGTTATAGGTCTATAGGCTAATAAGCCTGTTTATTAAAGAAGAGGGCTTCCTTTATCATTTGGTATATGTTTTGTATCCGTGTCTTCTTTGGTTCACTTTTTACAAGGCCTGTTATACAGTACATGCGGCCCATAGGCTATAACAGGTAGTAGGACCTGCTTATTTAGGCTGCATTTGAAAGCTCCCAAATAAGAATTTGACGCTACTATGGGTATACACTTGTGTGTTTATGAAAGAAGAGGGCTTCCTGTATCATTTGGTATATGTTTTGTATCCGAATCCTCTTTTGTTGAGTTTTTATGAGGCCTCTACATGCGGCCCATGGGCAGTAATAGGCCCTAGTGTACATAATCAATAGCAGTTTTTACATATTGTTTTGTGGCTTTTCCTACACTCTAGGTTTAATGTAGAGGTTCCTCAGAGTATTGTGACATGATTGTTATTGTGCTGCACTACCTTGATGAAATTCATAATGAATTTGTGTACATTTCCACACTTTTATTTTGAAGGCAAAACCTCTCCACAGGAAGTCTTATTTCAGCTTAAGTAAGCTAGCTTGACAGCTGTTGCCCGAAAATCTTCAGCCGATCAGAAGCATTACACTTTGTGATGTCATACCAGGGACACAAACAATTAGCTGTCCTTTTTGGAACCAGGGACACTGCCTACTTACTTTTGGGTGTGTAATCAATCACAAAAGGAAATAATTAATTCCAAATTTGGTGTGTGCTACACCCACCAAGAACAGCCCCTTCAATACAAAGGAAAATATACAAAATGAGGAAGTGCTGGAACTTGGGACTACATTTTTCATTGTGTTAAAATAAAAACATGTTTACTGCTGTAACCAATGACAATGACCAATGAGTATTTCGTAGGCTACTGTTACCAAATGTCTGTAATTTATTATCATAGTAACAGTGTGTACTATGCAGTATGATCTACTGTCTCTGTCTACTCTGTCTACAGTATTATAATAATAATAATAATAATAATAATAATAATAATATATCCAGTACAGACGGTTATCTGTCATTTATGGATCTGCGTAGCATACAAATGTGTCATTTGACTAAGCATGGACTAGATTTCTTGCAGTTTTCTTGAACCTATCGGCAAAAATCTTTTCCTTTCACCTTATTAGAAAAGAAGAAAAAGGTAACTTCAATTAAAGTGTAAAAACTAATTGTCCATATTTGGGATAAAAATATGCAGTCAAGCGTCCCACAAAACTTTGGAAGATCGAGGTGAAATGGCTACTTTTTTTCTACTTTGATTAAGGATTTTTTTTTAAATAAAAAACATTGTGCCTACAGTAGCAGCAATGTTTCCCCCGTCAAATCAGCTTTGTACATTTGCGCATTAGCTCTATTTAAAACTGTAATTTACATGTGTTCTGTTTCAGAGATGCCATTCAAATCGTTTCATCTATCTGGTGGTGACAAAACACACATTCAGCTTCTCCAAAGCCAGAGGGACATTGTCACTGTTGCAGCTCAGAATCACCTGTATTCTGTAGACTTTCAGAGGCAGAACCCTGGTGAATCTCCAAAGGTGGTGTATGAGTTGTAATCACTTCTCTCTGTACTGTTGATTTGGTTCCATCCTCCCGTCAGAGAAAGAGGGAATAGATCATGTAAAGACCCAACTTGTTAACCAAACTTAAACAAATAGGTAGCCTCACACTGCGGAAAACTAACGCGAGGGATTTGCTCAAAGCGATTTCAAAGTGAAATTGGAAACTATTCATAGTATTTTCCATTACATCAACACCCTGTGAAAACCACCAGTGTTAATGGCGTGGAGACAGATATAGTAGACTTTGATGAGCTCTCTTTACAGACTCGATGCATTGACAGTGATTCCTTATTATTTAAAGACATCATCTTCGTGCAGGCCAAAAAGACATGAGATGATGGCAAGCCTTGCGGTACATTCGCACACTGATGTTGTTTGGCTGTAGACGAGTAATTGTTTTTTTTTGTCCTGTAGGATTGTAAGTTCAACATCACTGTGCTTCACACGAGGAGAGAGGCCAACCAACTCTTCCTCTGCGGAACCAATGGAAAAGACACAAGCTGCTGTAATATGGTAGGGGACAAAAGATTGCATCGCGGTACTAGAGTTTTGGCCTTCATATGCGCAGATCCTTTGGTAGTTGCTGGGCTGAAAAATATCATGAATAAAGGAGAAAGAACCCATGCACTCTTCTGCTCCAATGCACGTTTTAATGGACAACTTCTCGAGCCTAGTGGCTCTTCATCAGGTCAAACCAGTAAACGGACGCTGCAGCAGAAGCATGTGCTGTTTTCTCTCTTCTTCATTGGTCACTGGAGTTAATGTAGCCCTGATACAGGATCCTGGGTTCTTCTCTCAAAGGCTTCTGTCTTGCTCCACAGAGCATTCACCATACAAAAGACAGAGAGGTCGATAATGGAAAAAAAACGTACCTCACGTACCCAAACAGATCTTTATTCTTTCACTTGGCTACTTTCAGGGCGGTGACAGGCAGTACATCTCCTATGCACAAATAAACTTTCAGACATAGGTAAACACACAAAGTATACCCCAAACTCTCCATTGGAATGAAATGTGCTTCAGAGCAATACACTCATGAGAAGAAGCTTCTGAGCAATGCGCTCGCGAGATGGTTGAGGCCATCTTCGATTTTGTTCCAGTGGAGATTTTGGGGTATACTTGTGTTAAACTAAGTCTAAAAGCTTATTTGTGCTTATTTGTCACCACCCAGAAAGTAGACCAGTGAAAGGATACGGACATCCGTTTGGGTAAGTGAAAGTGAGACCTCTCCGACTTTTGTACGGCGAACGCTCTGTGGAGCTAGACAGGGCCCTTTGGGAGAAGACCAAAGGATCCCGTATCAGGGTTAACGCCGACCCGTTCCGTTGCAGAATATGTCCGAGCCATCATCTTCGTGCAGGCCGTCTGAAGACCTCACTCTCAACATGAAGGAAGGGGACCTGTCTCTACTCATCGGTGGGTCATGTCGAGATGTGTCTCGTTCTCCGTCGACCCTCTTTGACTTTTTTATTTCCTTGTTCACCTCAATGTGTCTCAGGGTGCAGCCTAGACCGGGGTCGGTGTCACCGATCCATTGTATTCATCCTCGGTAACCCTCCGCCCTTTTCTCTCCAGATTCCCCAGGAGCTGAGGCGCTCTACACCTCTCATTCAGGCAGCGAGGACTCTGTTGGCATCCACCGGTTCGGGAGGAACCGCGTAGGACCCGTGAACAATGGAAAAGGTATGAATGAACTATCTTATCTATCTGTCTGTCTGTCTGTCTTTCTGTCTGTCATTCTCTAGGACTGATAGTGGTGATGTGGAATTAGAGTGTGAGACACTGCTGTGTTGAATACGTAGCATATTTTGTTTCCACATTTGCAAGCGGACAAGATTGCTTGCATGTTGTGGTGCTGGGAAGGCAGTTTTGTTATGTCCATAATAGCATCAGCACTGTGATAACTTTACTGTTTGACTACATGATGAAATGTTGGCTTAAGCAAATCACCAAAGACTTGGCTAAGCATAAGGTAGCAAGGCTGCATCAATGTTTTGTAGATGTGTTATGTAGGGGCACCTCTAGTTCTTATTGTAAGATGAAGTACTATGCCTTAGTCTGGAGAATGTTTTGCTCTGAAAGGACATTTCACTTTTTAAAATTATTTTATTCATTTATATTTTGAACAAGTGCATAATTTGTATTATTTTGTATTATTCTCCAAGGTCCCAGAGGATATTAATTTTTCTGTTCATGTCTTTAGAGCAGAGATACGTGAGTTTGGTGGTCAGAAATAGTGGAGAGACACAGCCGCATGACAAGCTGTATGCCTTTTATAACGAGAAGAACACAGACCATAGCATGGACAGCGATATGTGGGTGCCCTACGTGGCTCAGGTTTGCATGGTAAGGACAACACACCATCAGTGGTGGAAAGTAACAAAGTAAGAGCATTTGCTGAAGTATGGTACGCTGCTTAAAGACACAATCTGTGATTGCAATATGGTGTCCTCTGTTAAAAAGCTGTCGCCCCACTACTGGCTATGTTTACATTGTACATAGTGAAGATATTTTGAGCCTTTCATATAAGTAAGGACTGGCAGCATGTTACAGCTAAACATGAGTATTGTTATGGTTTTGAGGCTGTAAAATGTTGGTTTACATTTGTAATGTTTGTAAACATTGGAGTAAATTAGACCTAGGATTGTAGCTTTAAAGGCTTTAAATCTTGTAACAGCTCGTTTTCATTTAGATTCACATTTCCACCCAAATAGACAGTTTTCTATTGTTGTTCTTATAATCTACAAGCTGAGTGAATTTCCTACTTCACAGAACACTTTGCAAAGTCCACTAACACCCATCGGTGTTAAGTTTCACTTTCGGTTTGGAAGAAGTTCTAATGAGTCCAACCTCCTTTTATTGACAGTTATCGTGCATTCAGCCGGTCCTCGTCAACTCATAAAGTTGGACATTTCTGAGTTTACAACAAGGAAATTGCACTCGAACGGCCTACCCAAGTGGTAAATACCAGTGGTAAACTCGGTGATAAAGCAAAGATACTTCATCATACAAATGGAGCATCATGATGTTCTGTTAGCTTCTTACTGCTTTGACTGACAGGCAGTTAGTTCGAGGGGAAATCATATATACCAATCAATTTGAAGGCACTTTTTTGTGTTTTACGTCACCCCCTGTCCTTGTGGCGTGTTTGCGCATCCTCATGCTCAAGGAAGAACTCAAGATACACCATTTTTGGGGACCCCTTTTCTCCTGCTGTGCTCTAAAGCAGCCATTTCATCAACTAGTGGTCAAAAACTCCATCGCATACCTTTAACTTCAAAGGATATATTCTACTTTTTATTTTTACTCTTTTTACTTTTAACAGTTACTACTGCAGATCTTTCATACAAAAAAGTGATAAGCCAGTGGATAAACCTTCAAGTTCAAGCCAACCAGCTGTAGGAGGAGGTGATGAGAACCAATATAAGTGGACCACCAACCTCTTAAACAGAACTTTTGGAGGTTTATACCGTGGAGATTCAATTCTAATATAATCCCCAATGCATAAACCTCCACCGATAAATCAAAATGTCACACAGAATGTGTATCTTCCCTTTTGCGACGATTTGATAGTATTAGAGAATATATATGAACAAATACTTACTTTTACATGAATAGAAGCTTCAATGCACGCAGGACCTTTTACTTAAAGTTGTACTATGCAACTTGGTGCTAGTGAGCACAGTTAGGGAAACGGGGTCCTCAAAAGTCATGTTTTTCCAGTTACAAACTGTGAACATATTGAGCATGTTCATCAGGAAAACTGTTGTATGTTTTCAAGTCAAGGTTTCGTTTACTTTTTTCCAACATTACATTGGAAATGTTCATGTTTCATAACAGCCAGTCCTACTTACCCTATCACAGTAGATATAAAGGGTTTTTGAACGAACACTGATGTCTTTCTTTCAGTCAGATTGTGGCGGGCCTAAGACCTACATGCAGTTTGTATGGACGTCTCAGCTGAGTGCGAGGCTCTTCTGTGGAGACAGTGATAAAAGACAGGATTTCTCTGAGCTGCTGGACGTGGCTACCCTACATGCAGACAGGTGGCAGGATACCAGGGTACATGCCCTCTTCAGAAATGAATGGTAGGAATACATCAAACATCATGAACTTAATATGCCACCCATTTTAAGAAGCCTATGTTATTGGTGTTCCAAATTGGAAGTAACTTGAGTCCATCAAAAAAGCTCTTACACCAGTGTTTTAGCTTTTGAGACACTGGGGTATGAAACATGTCTCTTAAAAATCACACTTAGCACTTTCCAAACAGCCTCCAAACTGTTTCTCAACATAGCAGTATACTGTAGATGGACTTAAATGTGATTTTTCAGAGACAGAATTCATGCCACCATTGACTTCCACTAGCATTGCTAACAAATACTGATAATTCCTACTTATAATATCTCAAAAACCAAAACACTGACTATGACTCCCAATTTTTCTGAATTCTGAATTCTGGACTTAAAGGTAGAATCTGTAATGCTGTCAAACAGCGACCTCTTGGCAAAAGAACCCCTCTTGGTATTGCACTTTGTTTACATTTTTTGTTTTGGTCTGATGTGTGGGTTGGAGTTGAGTGGGGATAGGGGAGGGGTTGCTATTGCTGGTCACACCACAGGCTCTGCCAAGAGAGGTCTAAAGAAATTCACAGTATAATATGTTACTATATAGCTACATATATTATATTATAGCTATATAGTATCTTATTATACTGTGAATTTATCCAGACCTCTCTTGCCAGAGCCTGAGGTGTGACCAGCAATAGCAACCCATCCCCTATCTCCACTCAGCTCCAACTCACACATCAGACCAAAACAAAAAAAAGTAAACAAAGTGCAATACCAAGAGGGGCTATTTTGTCTAGAGGTCGCTGTTTGATTGCATTACAGATTCTGCCTTAAAGAGCAACTCTCTCCCAAACCCTGGCAGCACCGTAGTTCAAACAAACTTGAGAGAAACAGAGACCATCTCTCTCCCAAATTTGCCTTTATGTGGCGCTGTAATTTTTACCACCGTTTGATCTCAAGAGTGTATCTACTTATACAAAGCCGGGCCTTCTTTCTCTGTCAGAACCACCGATTATCCCTGTCACTGCACCGAGTAGAAAAAGTCTGGAACCTATATTTATGCTGCTAGAAGGTCTTTGGACAGTAAAAAACTTCAAAGCGAAGAAGCGAGCCCCGCGATGTGGTTTTCAATTGCACATACGAGGAGGGACTCCAGGAACTAATTTATCAGCATTATCCGAGGCGTGCTGTGCGGTTGTTCTGCAGGGATATTTTTCCAAGACAAAGCTTATCCTAAAAGGGCCAAGGTACACATACTCCGGGGTGCATTCACCAACCGCCTCATGTCTGGTACAGCTGAACCGTTCTAACTTGATCCTTCCATTTTTAAACCTCGCCAGACAGAGAGGACAAGTCAAATGACATGCAAACTCCAAAATACGAAATTCCTTTGCCCTGAAACCCAAGGCTCAGAAATGCCGTTTAGACATTTCACAGAGAGACTCCAAACTGGAGGTGTGTGGACAGGAGGAGGCAGAGACAGAGGAGTGTTTGTGCGAGTTAGAGAAACAGAGAGAAAGAAAGAGAGAGAGAGAGAGAGAGAGGGAGAGAGGAAAGAGGGGCAGAATCAGGTCATGTCTACAGAACACAGGGAAACTGTATCAGCTGCCATGCTACCTGCGTAGAGTTAAGCTCTGCACACACACACACAAATTCCAACATAGCAAACAACTTCGGCACACCAGACCCGCTATCCTTCCACCATTGTCCACAGACTCTGCCGGGCAGCACTGGGATTCTACAAACAAACTTGAGAGAAACTTCTGGAAGAGCGCACTCTCAGTTCTCAAACTCGCTCCGTTTTTCCGAGCAAGGCTTGATTTGATAAACAGGAAATGAACATGTCAGTTTGCAAGACAGGCCTGAACCAACACCACTTTTTATACCGATAACGGAGATTCTGAGCGTTACATTTCAAGTGCCACCTGATACAGAGCACTGATCCGACCCTTTAGTTTTACTGAACAGTATAGACTTAGACCATTCGTTTGGGGTCGCATGACAAAAATTATCAAGATATAATACATTTTCTCCATCAAGCATCTTTCTATGTGTCAAAAATGCTTTGGTTTCCGACATGTTACACATCTTGGCATCAGGCTTTAGTACTGGGGAAACTCTCCCGATACCCTATTTCAGTCTGGTATCGGCCCAATATCCGACACCGCAATCGGTGCATCCCTAGTGTTAAGAACAGCATTTTCTAAAAGGGCATCTGGGTATTCGCTCAGACTGAGCCTCTGTTGGCCAAGGCTATCCAGGAGCCTGGATCTGTAGCCAGTTAGGCTCTCTGACACTCTCCAGATGGCTCCACAACAATGCCCTTTGTTGTGCGCTCACTGGATCCTGAACGCACTTCTTATAGTTTCCATCCATTCAGAAAATGCATGCGCAGCACTTCCCATCCATCCCAAAACATTCAACTCTGTGGAACAGAACAATAGTTTAACTCAGTGAGACCGAAGACTGCACAATAGTTTAACTCTGTGAGGCTGAAATACAGTACGATAGTTGAACTCAGTGATGTTGAACCGTACAGGAGTCTGAAACATGCACGGCATTGTGGTACTGTATATTGTGGTGTTCTGGTGGTCATTTGTGGTGCAATAACTGGGTGTTCTCTGATAATAAGCACCCTGAAATAAAAGATCTGTGTGGAATATAGGGTTTCCTCTCTCACAAAGACAGTGATCATCTAGCCCTAACCTCACCCACCAACACACCAACAACACCTGGCAAATGCCAGCTGAGGACAGTTTTCCGTGCCGCGCAAAAGAATCAAAAGAGTCAAACTACTAATAAATGATTTCCCGCAGAGGGAGGCTGAGAACTCCTCCGGCGTCGATGAGATGTTTCCTTTGGGAGGTCTGCCCCGGCTTTCTCAGCATCAATTGGGAGACGCCGAGTTCAGACAGGCCTATTAAAGCTCTCCGCAAACAAAGAGGCTAATTGTTGAGGAAGCTCTATAAAGATCGCAGGGCTTAAGCAAGGTAGAACCAAACAAACCCCGCCTCACTAGGCAAACAAGAGAAGCCTTAATGGTTTGGGTTCTGAGATATAGAGGTCACCTTTAGTTGCAAAATAACGTCATGTTTACCTCAGCTCAAAAAAGGTGTATATGGCCTACTGAGGTAACTGTGATCATTTATGGTGGCTTCATTTACTTTGGCTCAAGTCATCAAGCCATGTAAATGAGTCTCAAGTGCAGTCCTACGGGGCATTAAATTAGGTTTAATGACACTACTACCAGGGCCACTTAGGGCTGCCATTTACCCACTGGCATGTGGTCTGTTATTTTAATTGGAACGGCTACAGGAAAGTTGTTTTGGTCCCATATATTGAATTATGAATGCTAATGCGGTGGCTTTAGTGGCCCATGGGAGGACAGTGATTGCAATGCATAGACCTCACCACCGGGTGGCAACAATGAACATGAAAATAAATAAATAAAACTACAATGATGAAGTGATGAGTAGGGATAACAGCTTTTTCCACACAACTTGAAAAACAAACTCTTCTCCAGGTCACTGCTTATGCAGTGAACGCACAACAGGGCAGCCCTGCAGCGGTGAGTGAGTAAGGCCTGTGAATTCAATTCAATACATAAAAAGCCCAGAGTGTCAGTGGAAGAGCGGAAAAAACCCTGTGACATCTTCCCCGCTGTGTGCCGGGGGGGTTATTTTAACCGGCAAAACACTCTGGTCTCCCCTGACAACGGGTGGGCGAGAGTGGTACTCTTCAAACGCCTTTCGAGGGTCTGCCTCTTTCACCTCTCCAAGTGTAAGGACACACACTGGAAGGCCACAGACAAACACAGCGCCGCACACAGAGACAAAAGCTTGTGTGTGTGTGTGTGTGTGTTTGTGTATGTAGTGGCATAGTGGTATTTGAGGAGGCGAGTGTAGGCTACTGTTGAAGGGAGGCGAGTATATTTTGACTTAACTGTTCTATATATTTCAATGGGAATTACAGGGTTTCCTGCTCATTTTCCGTTTCAGAATGACATACTTTTTCCAGACTTTCACTTCTTGACCGGATTTCAGTCGGTGTTCAATACAGTATAGGGTGGCTGGGCAATATGAGTGTCAGCTACACCATGTCATCCCATTACTGAGGATTATTATTAACAACAAATATCACAATTATGGCGAATAACACTGAGTACACGAAACGTCCTATAGATGGGTGCACTCTAAACACCCAGATTAAAGAGGTCGGTATACTCTGTAGGCTCGTTATAAACGTTCGACTTCACCTCTGGCTGTGTGTGTGCCTGTATTCGTGCTCAAACTGTGTGTACTCTCGTCTACCAGCCGTGACTCAGATAGTGCTGAGAGATAGACGGAGAGGATTGCACTCGAGAGATACAAAGGCATTCTTCCCTCAGTCTGGTATTTATGACGCTGCCCCTAATCTTCTCTGTCCCGACAGAGCAGCCTGAGGAACGAGCGTCACGTAAAACCCCCGGGCCATCACCACCACCTTTAAAAGAACTCTCTCTCTCTCTCTGTCTGTCTGTCCTTCTCTCTCTCTCTCTCCCTCTACTCCCCCTGAGC
>OMKL01065415.1:0-11953 GCA_900302295.1 Parasudis fraserbrunneri | reverse complement strand
CCCACCTAGGCTCTGCTACCCTCTCCATGGCCTACGCCGGAGCCAGGTTCACCTTCTCAGTCCTGGACGCCATGAACGGCAAGGAGGGTGTGGTGGAATGCGCCTTCGTCAGGTCAGAAGAGACGGAGTGCAAATACTTCTCCACGCCGCTCCTCCTCGGGGTAAGCCGCGCTCATCAATGTTGTTGTTGTTGTTTTTGTTTTTTTATCCCAATAATCGGTGAGAGGTGTCAGTAATTGCATCACATATTGAACTGGTAACCTGACATGTTTCTAACGTGATTCTAAGATGTAAAGCTTCATATTTATACCAAGCTGAGCATCCCGGTGGCTGACAAAACTAAGGTGCAGGCTATTAAAGGTGCACCGATTCGAGAATCTCACGATTCGTTTTGATTTTGATTCTTGGGGTCATGATTCGATTCAAAATCAATTCTTGATTCAATACATGCACAGATTTGATTTGAGATTGCTGTTTTGAGTTACTTTTCCCCTTTGACTGCGGTAGACGGTTTAATAGGTCTAAAAGAAATAAAATAAAATAAAAAGATTTTTTGAATTTGTGATCGATTTTGAATCTGTAGAAGATAGAATCGTGAATCGATTTTTTTGCACATCCCTACAGGCTTTTGTAAAAGCAACATCCTGGGTTTGAATCCGACCCTTGACCTTTGTGGCATGTCATCCTCTCTCTCTCTCCCCCACGTTTCCTGTCACTCTTAAACTATATTATCCAATTCATAGTATTCTCAGGAAGTGCTTTGCCCTACAATATGGCACAGTGCCGCAGCTCATTGGCCACAGTTGTCATTTAATGATAATCACATGCTATTTGATAACGATCGCCTGTTGTTTGCGACTGAAGATGTCTGCTATCGAATACTACGAATAAAGCAGAAAATACCCTAAAAAGTGATTTCGCTAATTGCGTCATGTGTGTATATAAATAGCAACCTGACGTGTTTCTATTACAAACGCGTAAATAATTCATATTAATTATTAATTATTAGCGGAGTGAATGTATATCGGTGTCGATGTCACATAAATGTTCTTCGATCTTTTCCCCCAGAAAAACGGCATCGAGAAGAACCTGGGGCTGGGCAGGATGTCCGTGTTCGAGGAGAAGCTGGTGGCCGACGCCATCGGAGAGCTGAAGGGCTCCATCAAGAAGGGAGAGGACTTTGTGGCTAACATGAAGTGAGCAAGGGCATTGACTTAGCTGACCTCAGTATCTGTGGTTATTTATTTTTGTCCCGTTTTGATTTGAGTGACAACCAGAGCACATTTCAGACCTCTCTCTCTCTCTCTCACAGCCATAATCATGCTTGCCGACGCAATAAATGTATGTCGGTGGTGAGCAAAATGTTAATCATTTCATTAATAAACAGTTGACTTCGCACCGTTGTGTGTTTGATCCTGTACATTTGAAAGCCGGACTTGAAAAGACTCTCAGAACTTCTACAGATGCTTATTTTATGGCACATTAATCCTGCAACTATTCCATTTTATCATATGTGTCCCCTGCGATGTTGCTCCTTCTTGTGGACAACATGGCTGGGCGATAAACCAAAAATGTACCGACATTATGAATCTCTTACCGACCTAATTTTGCCCATGTCGGATTGTTGGGTAAATGCGCTCCTCCAGTTTCATTTTGTGCCCCCTTTTAATTCAACTGCACAACAAGCAATCACATGTTTACAGATAAACATGTTGACAGGCAAACATTACAAACATGCTGACAGAGGGCAAACACAGTGGAGAATATGGTATCTGTGCGCTGGTGTTTAAAAATGAATTATAATTTTAATTTATTGTTACCATGGTATATGCGGCGATAGACCGTGATATGGATCTCGGGTCATAACCACCAGTCCCTAGTGCACAATGTCAAAATGGCAGCAACAAAAAAAATGCAAAGCATAACGATTGGGGAAACTCTGGTGAACTCACACCTCTGATAGTAAGACTATCCATTGACATTCAAGGCTATGCGTTTTTGAACCGGCTCAAACGGTGGTATGGCCGTCGACCACGTCGGCAGGCACATGACTCCTGCCGCTGGAGAGAAAAGGGTCACGAACGAAAGCCAGTCTTCTTTTAATATGATCTCTTAAAACTTCAAACCAGAGGCTGAAAACGTACAAGTGATGTGATCAGTGTGGAAAGACTAGAGCCTGACAATGAATGCGAGACAGAATTTGTGCATTCCAAGGAAAAGTATTACAGTACTTGTAAGTATCAAAAGTGATACCTGTTGGATATGAAGAGATGAACTTGGGGCTGCTGGGCCTGTTGTACTTTAACGGATAGCTTCTGTTTGGCTCATTAAATTCAATAAATATTTTATGAATTGATTGCATTTCTTGTATGCAAAACCCTTTTAATAAAAGTAACCAGTACTTGCAGGTGTAATAAATATATTGACAAAAAAGTTGGATATCTGCTTTGAAATGTAGTGGGGTAAGAGTAGGATGAAGTCCCAAAAAATTTAAACGGTGTAGTAAATTAGAAAATACTTTAAAACTGTAGGCGTGCTTATTGGGAGTAGACTACTATTAAAAGTAGCCTACTTCGTCCATTTCCACCCCATGCTGAAGTGGGCGGGCACGGACTATGGGAATGTTTGGAATGAGCGCGCTACTGTGGTGCTACCTTGTAACCAAGGAGAAGAGCTCCTATTCAGGAGAGATCTGCCAAAACACACGAGACGTAAAATTGGACAATCCGAGGTAAACGTAGGATTTCGTAAGATAACGGATTTCAGGGCAACATTTCGATACATTTATGTAGGCCTTAAATCGATTTAGTCTACTGTAGAGAAACTTGAAGAAAAAATAGTTATAGTTGCTGGCATTGCAAAATTCCGTTCTGTCATGCAGAAGACTGGACCAAAACAAAGGCAATAGATTCACGTTACTTGTAAGTCAGTCAGAATTGCACTTTAGTGCATTACATTTTGATTAGGCCTAAATAGCCTAATAAGTCCTAACCTAATTTTGCTGAATAGTTTTACAAGTGGTAATATTTAAGACTTTTACCACTTTCATTACACGTGACTTAAGTTTGACTTGTCTCATATTCAAAATACATTTTGCTTTTCCAACATAATTGTCCAAAGTCAGTCATAATAAATTTGCAACAGCACAGGTGCACCATCATGGCTAGAATTCAGCACGCCAGCTATCAAAGCATCAAACCTTTCAAGTCCAGCGAAGAGTATCTTTATGCAATGAAGGAGGATTTAGCGGAATGGCTGAAAGATTTGTACAACATTGACATCGATGTAAACAACATATTGGAAGCACTGCAGACCGGCACCATCCTTTGTTGGCACGCCAATGAAGTGACCCGGTTCGCAGAGGATTTCAAGAAGAGGTTCGGAATGAAGCCACAGGTTCCGCTGCCAACGTCAGGTGTCACGTTCGTCGGTTCAGCCGAACCGGGCACGTTTCTGGCTCGGGACAACATCTCCAATTTCATCAACTGGTGTCGAAATCAGATGGGGGTAAAAGGTAGGTGGACAACACCTCATGTTTGCTATATTTTAATCATTAAAAAGCAAAAAAAACAAATGTTTCTCCTCACTAAGTAATTTCAGATCAGGTGGTGCTGATACACGCAAAGCCAAACATGTTAACTGCTGCTACAGCTATCTCTTGAGCAGAAGAAACGAGCCATACAATAATAAATACATGAATACGTTGTGCAACATGTGTACCAGGAGTCGTCTCCTTGATGCAATATCTCATTGTCCCAGTAGATGGAACTGTGGTAGGCATTTTACAAACCGTGATTGTTCCAACCACCAAAACTATTTTCTTTCACATATCTTCATCCCTTTGCTCTCCAGATGTCCTAATGTTTGAGACAGACGACCTGGTGTTGAGGAAGAATGAGAAGAACTTTGTTCTGTGTCTGTTGGAGGTGGCCCGACGGGCCTCCCGTTTCGGCATGTCCGCTCCGATCCTGATTCAGCTAGAGGATGAGATTGAGGAGGAGATGCGAGAGGAGCTGGTGGAGCCCCCGCAGAAGGCACACCCGACGCGTCAAACGACTTCCAACACACTCAACCTGGATCAAATGGTTAGAAGCTAACATTAAATTGTGCAGCAGACTTAAACAGACTAAACCTATTTGAAGATGGTACACAAACAAAACACAACCTGCCCAGCTAGACGTAGAAATAACCATCGGTTGTTCACATCTGCCCAGTTCTGCTCATTGGACCGATGCCGATCAGATGAAAAAGTCACCGATATCGTCCGATATCGTCCGACACCGACGTGGTTGTAGCCTACCTGATCTCAGAGCTGCTACGTCTTAGTGGCGATGGGGAATTCGTTCCAGAATGGCTTCTAATTGGCTTCCCAGTCGCAAATTCAGTACAGAACTATTAATTTGACTCTCAAATCCCCATTTCTACCTGCTTACCTCTAATTCTAAAAGCGAACTATCCGTTAACTACCGGGCAACATTTGTTCCACAGCGCTATACAGTAACTGATGGTTAGTAAATGGTTTATTTAACATATAGTTCCTCATTAGTTACTTTAGGTAACTTTAGGTACTTCATGGCAATTCATGATTTGTGCTCCTAAAGGAAAGTGCTACCTACATTCCTAGTTGCATCATGTGTAATATATTAATGGTGACAGGAGTGCTTTAATCTGAGATAGGAAGAAGCCCTCTTTGCTCTTAATGACTTAAGTGACTGATTTGCCAATGGGATTGAACCTTTTTTCTGTACTGCAGTTGGCTGTGGTCCTGTAGTCACTGAGGCCAGTAATACTGTAGTTGGTGTTTAGTACTGTAGCACCTTGTATATTTTATATACACAAATGTCTACTGATCTGTGTGTGTGTGTGTTTACTTTTCTCAGGTCCAGCACCTGATATGCCGTTGCACCTGTCCTACCCAGTTTCCTATGGTCAAGGTGTCAGACGGCAAATACAAAGTTGGCGAATCAAACACCTTGATATTTGTGCGGGTGAGACCTCCCTGTCCCTTGATCACACTCTTAACGGAGGCTTGATCGGCCGCAACGTATCAGTGTGTCCTTAAATAAGGTTACCGCTTCACTTTACACGAGGCTGTCGAAACACATATCCGTCCTAGATTCACACACACTGTTTTTCCACCTCACGTGCATTTCCTCAAGAGAGGTCAGGGGGGTGTAGGATCGCCGGCAGCGCAGCACCACTGGAGCAGATTTGGGGCTCAGTGCCTTGCCCAGTGGCACTTTGGCGGAGACGGGTGGGCGCCGTCGACGTAATACCAGCCGCCTTCCTGTCACCAGCTCGCAGATGGAATACTTGGTGCCGGGGATCAAACCTGCGAGCTCTCTGTTACTAGTCAGCCTCTGTACCTCTGGGCCATCCCACCACCCAAATTGAAAGGCAACATCAGCAATGCCCTGCCTCACACTCAAACATTGACACCCTTGAGCTGGACAGTACAACCGCAATCCTCCACCGTTGGCCACTGAGCAGCACCACTGGAGCATATTGGGGATGTTATGTGCCTTGCTCAAGGGCACTTCAGTTGTAGTCGTTGAGGGAGGGCAGAGCATTAATCATTCACTTCCCCCAATCCAGATAAAACCGCCGATCTTCTGGTCAGCAACCCACTTTTCTAATCTTCAGGCCACCACTGATGATGTGAAGAACAACTCATGTTTGTGAATAGCAGACATCTCCCGGTAACCTTCATAGCGACAACACTGCACACAGCATTGTGTTTCAATCAAGATTTATTACTCCTGTCCTGTACATATTTATGGCCAGGAGTCTATTGCATAATCATCCTTGGATGTTGTTTACGATACTGTTGCCATGGATGGACGGTTAAAAGTCTAGTCAAATTTGCATTGGCCAGTGTCACAATGCATGTCTCAACGGGTTTCACAAGCCTACAGTGGAACAACACCTCCTGACCTTTAACCCTCAGTGAAGATAAGGATAAAAACTCCCAGAAAACCTTAATAGGAAAAAAAGGGAAGAAACTTCAGAAAGGCAATTCAATGAGACCCCCCCCCCCCAAAAAAAAGAAAGGATGGTCAGGAGTGCAATAGGTTGAAGTGGCCAACTTAATAAAACAGTAAAATAACTGGTAAATAATTGGTAGAGTTAGAAGGAATGCACAGCCATCATTGCAGAGGTGGAAAGTAACATAAGTACTTTGACTTAAGTTCTGTGCATAAGTAATATTTTGAAGTACTTGTACTTCAATTGAGGATTTCCATTGTAGGGAACTTTTTTCTTACTTTTTTCTCCAGTACATTTATCTAAACTCTACAGTTACTAGTTATTTAAATGAAAAAGGTTTTCGCTTACCAGCTTCTTTTTTTTGCTATATAAGTTGAACATGACTCACTTTTAAAGTTCAGTCCTGTCATTTTAAGAGGGAGCAATTAGGGTAACGCTGCCAAGCATGAGATAAAATAATCTCGTATAGATCTCTATGCTCTATATATATATATATATATATTATTTATTTATTTATATTGGCCATTTGACTGTGATCGCAGATCACATTTCACCTTGCAAAGCACCCACAGCAGCTTTTTACTTAAGTAGGATTTTGACTGGAGGACTTTTACCTTTCCCAGAGTAGTACTCTCAGCGTATTTGTACTTTTACTTAAAGGATAAGTTCCGAATTTTGGACCCTTTGCTCTATGTCCTACTTCATACTGGATACTCGCAGCTCTAGCTAGTTAGCCACAAAACTAATATAAAGTCAATGGGGCCATGCTCGAGTCTGAAGCCCCGAAATAAACACTGAAACCTACTTTGGCGTTTATTTCAGGACATCAGACGGGAGCGTGGCCCTGCTGACTTTACATTTGTTTTTCTGTGGCTAGCTTTGCATTAACCAGAGCTGCAGGTATCCAGTATGAAGAACAGCATGAGATTGTGCTGAGAAAGGACTCGCCCGATCAACAACATTGGCACATAGGAAATGGGGCTAGGGGGTCAAAAATTCTGAACCGACCCTTTTAAATGAAGTAACTGTGTACTTTCCCCCCACCATTTCATATTGTAACTGTAGGTATACGCCAACCGGGGCCTTGCATCATTGCAGAAATGGTGTCTTATCAGCATCACATGTGACGTGTGTATGTGTGTGTTTTAGATTCTGCGCAACCATGTGATGGTGAGAGTGGGCGGGGGCTGGGACACCTTGGAACACTACCTGGACAAGCATGACCCCTGCCGCTGTACCTCCGTCAGTGAGTTGAACCTTTTACGGTCTTTAACGCTCGCACACTCACCCTAGACACATCTGCTGTATCTGGAGTACCTGTCGACGCAAACGCACGTACACAAACACCCACGCGACGGTAGTCTGACCCACAGGATGTCGCAAGTGGGGAAAAATTTATGCAGTCATTCCATTGTAAAACGCATTGTATCCTGGTACTAGAGAAGTGTTATAGAAATGGTCATTGATTCATTCCATCCATTCTCGCTCTTGTTCTCTAGTTTACCATCACCTTTTAGTCATATACGTTCCTCAGAGTATATATGCCCTATTTCATCCACATGTGGGATTCCAAGAGAAAGACTTTATTTCTTATTTAAGTCACTAGATGGCAGTCTTTCCCCTGATCGCCTCAAAATTAAGCATTGTCATTGGTCAACTGACCTACCAGAGGAAGCACTGACAAAGTACACATTTAATAAAGGTCCTAGCAGTGAGATGATGCAGATGCTCCCTAGCTGGGTCCTCTGTGAAATCAAAGTGTCACTTCAAGCGATTGTTCCATCCAGCTTGTCGCCACACTTAACCTGATGGGGGAAACATTGCTGTCATCTGTAAGACTCGACACTAAAAAAGAACTAATCAGCTACGACCAATTACTTGACTAATCGACAAAGAGGGAACAGCCCTAGTGCAAATCCAAATTGTGATAATCCTTGTATGTCATCCTCTTTCCCCTCCCTCCATTCGGCCACTCTCAGTCCATTGTCTGACCCCGGGCCCTGCCACCCCGGTCCACCACAAGATCAGAGGCAGGCTGACGCCGTGCCCAGATGGCCCGGGTCCAGTCCAGCAGCCCTCCACCCTGCTCTTGAGCCGCCATGCAGAGACCCCCCTCCAACCTGTCCCTTGGACCCCCTCTTCACCCGTGTCCTCCAGGTCAACCAGAGTCAGGGCCTCCCCGTCTCCATCTCCGGAGCCACGAACTAGGACTCCAAACATGGACCGCCAATCCTCTCGCTCCCCTAACCCAACCACCAGAACCTCCATACCGGTATTCTCAGGACCAGGCCTCAGGGACAGCCTCTCCGTCCCCTCCCCAAGGCTGAGGCAGAGGGCCTTCTCCCAGTCCCCCAGCAGAGGTCTTGCCAGGTCAGCCGTCTCCCCTGATCCAGGCCTCTGGATCTCCAGAGAGCTAAAGGCCCCCACTCCCAACAAGTAAGCAACACAAGTGACTCTTTATAAATAACTCGAACTTGCACTTTTAACTTTTACATGTAAAAAATATATGCTGAATCAAGGAGTTGGGCTGAACAAGAGAAAGCCTCCCAATAGCGATGCATGAAATTGTGAAATTGGCCGTACAAGCTCTCCTGGTCGGGCATGACCAGTGCTACGAAGTCCGTAAAAGACTAGTGTCGGTTCTAGAGCATGAGGGAAAAAAGTGCCCAAAGTTACCTTGCTTTTCTCTTATACTCTGTGTTTAAACACAGTACAGTTACCTCTAACCACCACCAATCTTCAATAGTACAGCTATTATTCCATCCAGCATTACACATAACTTCATAAACAATATAGCAGTTTATTCATTCAGCAATGGAGACGTACCAGACTTATTTTCTTGTCCGAAGGCTTGTCTTTGCACACTTGTACAAACTGAAATACCCCTACATATTGATGGAGGGATCATCTTGAGAAGTAGATGTGTGTGTGGTTTATCTTTATTCCTTTGTTTTTAGACACCAGAGTACCTCCACACCCACTCTTCACCACCCCCAGGATGCGAGCAAAGATGGAACAGTTCTCCACTCCTCTGCCAGGACAGGCAGAGAGGCCACACGCTCAACCCCAACTCACCGCCTCGCTAGTAGCCTCCCTCGGCCTGTTCAGAGACCCTCCACGCCTCAACCCCCGAGAACCCGTATCTTCGCCCAGTCGTGGACCAAATCTCAGATTGCCTCCAAGCTCAAGCAAAGCTCAACAGCAGGTGCCAAAGGCAACGAGAACACAGGTAGTTCTGCTTCCCAGTGGCAAGGGGGGCGTAACACACCTAGGCCCTCTACCCCAATATGTGGGAATATGAACACATCTAGGTCTTCCACCCCAATATGTGGGAATATGAACACATCTAGGTCTTCCACCCCAATATGTGGGAATATGAACACATCTAGGCCTTCTACGCCACTATGTGGGAATATGAACACACCCAGGCCTTCTACCCCAATATGTGGGAATGTGAACTCCCATCAAAATACCACACCTACCCCTGTCCGCCTCAAAACATATGGCAACTTTCATTATAACGCAGACCATCAGAGAAACCCTGCTGAATCTATACAGAATGTATTTAGAGATCCTAACAACAATAAAACCTCAAAGATGTATAAAGTTGAGAATCGTCTGAATGAGCCTGACTGTCGGGTGGACATTAAACCATCTGGCAAAGCTACTCTCCAGCACCCCGGTATGGCCTCACTAGACAACAGCTTCTGTGGCGTTCCAGCTGACGATGTTTATTATAAACATCCAAACATCCAACATGCCGCACATCAACCACGTCTAGAATACAGCCAGGAGAGACATGGGATGAATGCAGCCCATTCCAAACCACCTCCTTTCAGTCATAAATATGACACTGTTAATACCCTTTACCCACATGAGACCAGCTGCAACTCTGTTGTCACAGAACACTTGAACTGCACCAAGAGGCCGGAGAAGGTGTGCACGGAGAGCTGGGTAAATACACTCTCCTCTAGCTCCCCGAGCATGCAGAGGAACAAAATGGTGTCCAGAAGCCAAAACATGGACTCTAGCCTTGATGTCGAAGAGCCTAGTCTCTGTGTAACCAGTTCTTGGCCTTCAACAGGCTCCTGTGTCAAGTCAAAAGAGCCACTCCTTGATTTAGGGAATGGTGCCAAGGATAACATAAGGCAAACCACAATGGCCACCACATTTAACTTTGTAAATCCAGGGACTGATTCTACCGATCAGGACAACCTGGAGGAACCTAGATCTACGTCCGTCAGACCGAGGAGGGCTTTGAAGAAACCAGAGAGAATACCTTCCATTTATAAGCTGAAGTATCGGCCGAGGGTTCGACCCAGGCACGACCACAGACCAGGCAAGAAGCCCTCCAGGATTCCCACCCCAATCTCCTACAAGGCCAGTAAGCCAACAGAGGAGTCCGATAGGTCCAGGAAGGATACACACGACTCACCCGGACACGAATCCCCGACACTCGCATCACACCCATCCGCAGACGAGCAAAGGTCCGGAGGGATCGGGATTGTAAGCTGAGAGTAGAACCTCCACTCCTAACAGCCGGCCAACAAGCCTTACCAGCTGCACCAGCTAGGGTTGACTAGAGAAATTCTTAGTGGACTAATAGTCGTGGAATATGACGACTAATCGATTAGTTGATTTAATCGAAAAATCTGTAAAATTGTGTTTCCCTACATGCAATCACGCAGATGGACCAATTTAAGATGGACCAGAGATGTACTCATTATTTTTCAGGAAATAACTCATTCAGCATGGTAACAAAGCATTCAAATGACTAACCGACTTAACAAAGACTAGCACCAGCTGTGCAGAAAATTGTTCCCAAGTTTGACGAACCAGTGCGTTTCAATGGTTTCACCAGAGGCTACTCTATCTATCTTAGTTCTAGTTGTACTTACCGGTAAACACAGTGACTGTAACCAACTCCAGATCACATGACCATGACGACTAATGATAACATCTGAAGACAAAGTGTGCCTTTATTTTTTTTGTTTTTGGTAATGAACATTGTAGACACTTTACCTAGGCCTACATACGGTGTCACAGCACCAGGCACATGCACAGATAGACCCCAACTGATGCTTGTCCACCTGCTCGAATTCTCCCAAAGTGAAGTGCCCTATTAACAATATGAAATTCATTGAGTGATCAAAGACGCACGTTAACTTAAATTCTTTATCGGTTATGTCATGTCAGGGCCGGCCCGATGCGTAAGTGAACTAAGTGCCTGCTTAGGGCCCCCAAGAGTGCTTGAAATGTCCCACAAGAGAGCTTGAAATGTTTGGGGTTTTTTCTGATATATTATGTCAATGGTAATCATACAAAAACACAATATTATGTTAATGAGCTGGCTAGCTAATGCTACTTTTTTTTTTATTAGACAAAAATCAATACAATTCTACAGCTTTACAAAGACAACAGGATACAAGCAAAACAAAGCACACAAAAAAATACAAAACACAGTAGCTCGGGAGCTGTAGGTTGTGCGAATGATCAAGCGTTGACAATAGTCAATAGTATTGGCGGCGGCGCCAACACGGTGGGGGGGCCCCCAAATCAAATTCTGCTTAGGGCCCCATAAAGGCTTGGGCCGGGTCTGTGTCACGTCACCGTGCCCAAGGTCAGATCGCAAAGAGGGAAGTCATGGAACATGTACTGAAGGAGCAAGCATCCACCCCGACAGGGAACCCATACGTGCCCGTGCACACCCTACCCCTATACTGCCAAATCTCAAGTGGAGATGATGGTAAACTAAAATCTATAATGCAAAAAAAGATATAAATATGCACTTTGTAGGAGGGCAAATGGACAGGGCCTCCAATCACCCTTTGTGCCCTCTCTGTGCATTTGCCTGGTGCTCGCTGAAGGCAGCATTTATCTCATCGTAGCCTGTATATTATTAATGACAATAAAGGTTTTAAGTGGAAGTTTGCCTCTCTGTGAACCGTTAAATGAAGAACCAATTTCT
>OMKL01065412.1:0-10722 GCA_900302295.1 Parasudis fraserbrunneri | reverse complement strand
TAAATGAAGGGGGAGTATGCTTGAACTATGTCTAAATGAACTGTGCTGGATAGACTTACTTTCACTTGATTAGTATGGATATTGTGTTTATAGGCAACCCTTACGCGAACATGCACGTTTTACCATTACTGTGAACCTGTTCAGTCAAATCTAGCTCTGGTCATCTGCATTGTGATAGAAATAAAATCGAAATTAATAAGAGTCTGCACACTGTTAAACTTGCTCCTGCTGTGTATTTATTGAGAGATCAATGTTTCGTAAATGTTAATCTCTCAATAAACACACAGTGGGAGCAGTGTGCAGACTCTAGTCATTTTGATGCTGATCCTCAGTTTGTCCTGCACTGATTACCAGAGAGGATGTGCGTGCTCTACTTTTTGAACAGAAAAATAAAAGATAAAATCACACCAATTGTGAGCTCTGCTTTATCAACTGTTATTTTCAACGATTATTACATATTGCCAATTGCCACGGCTACTGCTAAAAAAAGAGTAATGAATCAGAGGATGTATTAAAAATAATGTCATTTTATTGAAATATTTTACAAAAAAATACAAACTGTTGCTTAAGCATATATCACACAGGCTGTAAGCTCCAAAACCACAATAAATACAATGTAAAAGTCACACAGCACAAATGCAGCCTTATGCATCATCAGACAATGGGAGTCAAATCAAGAGTCCAGTCAAAAGGGAGAAGAAAGTGTAACAGGCATGTTTAAACCTCCAATGCAAATTCATGGGATCCACCACAGACTAACAGCCAATGACAGGCAGCTTGAATCCTCTGCTGATCCGGGGCATTGGCCCAGACACGTTTTGAAAGTTAAGTCTACACAGCACTCGGGTTCAAAATTCAAATGAAAAATCTGAGAAAGAAGCAATCAGTGATACAACACTTGCACAAAGTACCAGAAACCTGGATATAATACTCAAGCACACAGAATACACATTTATCAATTCAAACAAAAACAAGATAAGCTTGAAATGGAGCTAAAACTTTTATTTTAAACCCTCAAAGGGTCAAATATATTTAATCTCTTATAAAGAGAGAGCCAGAGATACATTGACAATGATGAGTGATTTAAAACATCAATCTGATTATTATTATTGGGGTTTTCCCTGGCTATTACAGTGTATTTTCTTCTGACAATCTAAGGGGATATTAGAAATATATATAAGGAATGTCTCTTCCTTGCATAGGGTTCCAGAAAGTGTTCGAATACCCTCATTTTTTTTCTCCCAATAGTAATTGTGTGCTTTTAGAACAATAGACCCAGAATCTCGGCATCAAACCCAACCAATTGGTAGGGTTACTTGCCACCCAAGCCTTTCTAAAAACCAAAGGAAACCTACTTACTTGTTTCTTGCCTTACTAGACATAGCCTATAATTTAGCAGGGCTTAGTATGGTCCCTTCTCAAGCTAGAGTTCACAGTAGAAATGTAGCTTTGCCTCATGAGTTCAAAACTCTACAACTGTCTAAGCCACCTGAAGAGGTCATGATGATAATTTCACCTACACAAAACCAACCACAGGCTTATAACACCAACCGCTGGAATCTGACTAATAGCATCTTTCCTTTGTCTCTTTTTCTAAAAAACAAAACAAAAAAGAAAACAGTGACCTGAGGAGGAATAGGAGATGAAACCAATCTGTTAAAAGTTTCTCCTTATATTCTACTTAGTATACTTGCCCTCAGTACTCCTCAATTTGATTACTTGCTATGTTGGAGATAAAGGAATTTGAGCTTATATAACTGTTGCACTTGTAAGTCGCTGTGATAAACGCTTAAAATCTATGTAAATGTCATGTAAATATTGGCTTGATTATCAGCTCAGCTCTAGCAGATTGTTGTCTAAGTACAGGACATAAGTCAAATAAATGAGACAGGCTTACTTTGAACTGCAAAGGACATTGTAAAAGATGAAAGAAACAAGTCAAAGCAAAATTGTGGACAAATAATTTGCACAAAATCATTTTCAGAGTTATTTTGTATTGTTTAACTATACGAATATCTTAATCAAATGTAGAATCTTAAGCTTATCACCTAGCCAAATTTTAAATCAATTTGGTATCGCATCCATGAAATCTAAGAAGGCTGAGTGTTTGCAGGCCATGTGGAGCATGATGGCATTCTCAGCCTCGGCAAAGATGAGGGTTTTTGTTTGGCGACTAGACCATAATGTTAACAATTCAACTTGTCTTCTGCCAAAAGCACTCATTCCATGTGCAACTACAGATCTGACTTGTGCTTGACAGCCATACTACAGATATCAAATAGATTTAGACCTGAAACCAAGTCGAGTTGGACCAGCAATGGCAGTTGCAGCACGCTATGACAAAATACTAAAAGAATGAGGGGGGAAAAAAAACACTTACAAAAGAAAGACATAACCTCAAAATACCACAACTTCCCACTATAAGCTACAGAGTGGGTGTTTGAACAGCAAAGACAACCGTCCATGGCATTACTCTAATGTAATGTGTATACCATGGCCACTTTCCAAAAGGAAGAAATCACGACTGTTCATCTTTCACTAGTCCTTTTGCAATTATCACCATGCTTGTCACCATGCAGCCCATCTAGCTGATGACCTAATGTTAGTTAGCCAACATACTTCATGGGCATTCTCAAAGAGAATGAGACATATTATAGCTATAAACGAACCAAAACAAAGCTTTGTTACCTCCATTATGTCAGAACTAAAATATTCACTGATTTGTATTTCCATAGATTAATTTATCTACAGCAGTTGCAGATGTACAAGGAATCTCAAAGCAAGTGACAGGGAGTCATTAGCAAGCCAGTTGATGCAAGTAAGCACGTCTCAATGTGAGAGTAAGAGGATCCAATACTTGCAATGTAGTTTCCAAGGACTACAGTTGCCTTGATTTTGATAACCTATTTATTCAAGCCATTCTATGCCACTGTAGGCAATGGCTGCAACAGAGCTCCCAAATTTAGAACAGTGATCAAACTGTTTTCATAGAGATGTCTGAACAGAATTGACACCCTCCAGCCAATCAAGAATTCATCAAGCCCATGGTCTAAAATACTGTAACTCTCTCTACATTTAGCTAGCCTGTTACAACACAACAACAAAATATTAAGGTGTAATAACACCAGAATATTAAGGTGTAATAACAGCTATGCTAATATCATAATTTGAACAGATGAGTAAAAACACTGGCAAAATAAAGCTAAATGAAAAATAAAGTAAAATGTATAAAATCTGATAAAATAGAAAATGAAACGCTGGTCAGAGGGATAAAATAAATAAAATAAACCAAACAACCACTTAATGTAGAAATATGTAGACAAGATCTTGTTCGGTCTTTAGAAGATCTATCAGAATAGGCATTCTTCAAAAACACTAATATCTGCATAGAGGTAACATGTTCAATAACTGGAGCACAACATACTCCCCAATCTTGAAACTAGTGGATCTCACCACGTATTGCCTTTATCAAGCCCCTCTTCAAGTGCAGCAGGACAAAAAGTCCGGCAACTGTTGTGGGACCAGAACTTTTGAAGCGGTAGAACAGAGAGAAAGCATGACTTAGGGAGCATGAAGCGTGAATTAACTCGCATCCTAGAGTACTGGTCCCCTGTCTGCCCAATTACTTGTTTACATCCGCAAAACGTTACTAAACCTTGTATCCTTCGCCTAACCAGAGGTTAGGAAAACCCAGGTCAATCCCTCACCACATTAAGAACCACACCACCACACATCACCATACTGCTTAAGTCACTGAGGATAGAGAAGGCATGTGTTGGCCGATATGAAGCCAGCATGGTGAGGTGGAGGGTAAGACAGCCTCCCCTGAGAGGGGCAGCTCTCCTTCTCGCCCCCTCAGTCTACAGGGCTGCTGTTGCTGGCCTTGACCCCGGCCCTGCTGATCTGGAGCCAGGGCAGCTTGGCACAGTTTTTGAAGAGCTGCTCGATGGCTATGTGACGCACGTGCAGCTCCGACGCTAGCGAGTCCTTCTCCTGCACTGCTACAGTCAGCTCCTCAAACACCTCTGTGGAGGACAAGACAGAAACATGAATCAGAGCAGTGGCACCAACTCAGACATACACACACACACACACAGGGTCAACTAACACATGGACATAGCAAACAAGTACAAACAATCACTCACCCCCAAACATAAATCAATAAAAAGGAATCAGACAGAGCAGAGAGAGTAAAGGCAACAAGACACAAAACACATCTCAAAAGATGGATGCATCAGAGGAAAACCCATTTAAACCAGTTGATGGACATACAAATGGTTGAAAAGACTCAATATGAAGACATAAGATCTTGTACATTTGGAATATGTTATGTCCATTTAATGTGTTACACATCTGTCCCGAGTAAAAACATTTTAGCCAAACATTTGGGTGTGCTGTAAGCAGAACTATACTATTGTACTCTTTACTGAAGGCAATATAATTCACCATTTGCAAAAACAAATTTGTCAAAATGTACTAACATTTTGCTCATACTGCTTAACGGTTTACTTTTTAGAAGTCCAATACCTGCTCAACAGAGGCTGTGTGTATAAGTTATCAAGATTAGCAAGATTGTGTCCCATACAAGCTAAACAGTGAACCAATGTGTAGCCTTACTTCACACACACAAAATCTGTTAAACAGTCCTTACTTTGAATCTGCAGAAGTAGCTGGCTGTTCAGTTGATGAAGCTCATCCGTACTCATTTTAACCACTGAAAGATAGAAACAGATAGAAACATGATCATAAAAAAAGGCTGAGATGCAGTGTTTTTTCATATAGAACCCCCTCCCCACTCCCTCCTTCCATTTGCCCTATGACCTCATCAGCACGCAATGTAGTAGAAAGTTATAGATCAATAGAGTTGCAAGTTATCACACATTTTACAGTATTTTACATTGGTTGTCATGCTTTAGAAATAGCTGATGGAGCAGTTAACAGTAGTGACAGAATCCATCCAGCTAAAATTCCTTGACATCACATTTCACTCGTGACATCACATTTCACTCGTGACATCACATTTCACTCGTGACATCACTCTGCTATGACGTCACTCACTGACACCAGGTGGATTCTGTCTCTAGCTAAATTTAGATCTTTTTTTAGACAAAGATTCGATGCATCAGAAAATATTCTATTTTGACCATGGTTCAATCCAGTTTGGGTCGATTCAATTGATTTTTATACTTTTCTAAAGTGTAATGCGTGGTGTATACAATTGTGATGGGACTGATTCAGTCAGCAATAACTGCATGTATTCAATTAAAGAGTAACCATTATAAAACCATGTAGAATATCCCTTTAATACCTGAAAATATCAAATAAAATTCAGCTTGAAGAAGGAATCACATGTTTGCTAAATTGATAGACAAGAGGTGGGGGTAAAACAACCTTGAAAACAAGCAGCAACTACAGCAACAGCTAATGATGATGACTGTTCAATCAATGAGTCAAAATGAGAGTTATCGCTGCCAAACTAAAAATGTTCCACCGGTGAAATCACTGAAGCAGTGGGATTTGAAATAGAAGCAGTAAAGCCTTGGATCCTTGAGAATGCTCTCTTTCAAACTCCCAGAGGGTCTGTGAAACAACCATGATGTAGTGCCACAGCATGAAAAGAAAAACAAACGAAACCAAAAGAAAAAACAAGGACAAGTTTTAAGGTTAAGAGAAAAACAAGCTCTTCTCTGGGTAGTGTATGATGATGATGATGATGATGAGTAGGTATGGTGAATAAATTGCGGCCTTGTGTCACTTTTTTGTGTGCTGCGGTTAATGAGTGAGAGCTGAATAGGAATATCTAATAGGAGAGATCACAGAACACAAGATAAGATAGCAGAGGAGAAAAGGAGTGATGCATCCCATCTGTCTCCTAAGGTCGCCTCCTACACCCTCCATCCACTCAATGTCATTTCACAGCGACAGAGGTACCTCTGAAAAATAAAGCAGCTTCTGTTCCTTCACTTAGTCAATCACATATCTAGTCTAGTCCCACCACATACACAATGTTCTGCCGATAAAGAGAATTGAAGGTGCTCACATTGGTCTCTGCTGTGGCTCTGGTGTCGATGCGGTGTCTGGTCTCCTCCGGATGATCTGTGGCCCCTCCTGCCATTGCTGGCCCAGAGGTCTCCCTGCGTGTCCTGCAGCAACTCCAGCTCCTCAGCCGTATGGCACTCCAACATGCCCATGGTGTAATCAGGCAGCCCTGCGGGGTTCCCCGTGCTCCAGTGGGGCGCGTAGCGGGGCACCTGGGCGTCTGACTGGGGTAGCAGCTTGCGGTCGCCCTGCTGGCTGTAGCAGAGGAGCTTGGCCCCCCGTCGGTTGGGGCCCTCGGAGGTGACGGAGTCTTTGTTCTGGGCATACTGGATGATGCGGTTCAGTTTTTGGCTGAGGGCCAGCTTCATGCCCTCGTAGGCACTGCGGGACACCTTGGAGCGGGACAGCTTCTGGTTGGCAATGAGGTGGTATTTCTCAAAACAGTCTCTGTGGCCACGCAGGGACTTGGAGTGCAGCAGGGTGGCAGTTGAGACGCCTGAATCAACAGAGACACAAAGAAATTGATCAATCAAGACTACGAGCTACAGGCCGTCACTGCACAATCCTCTCACCCCACACGGTTTGTCCAGCCTCTTCTGCTTATGCAGGTGTTTAAGCTTCTATGTTATTTTAAAACAAGGACAAAATGTGTCAATAGTGTCACTAAGACACTGCCATGTCTTCATGTTTGTCCAGGCTGCACTTGTATTGTATTTGTTGTATTTTTAGATTATATATGAATATATGTAGCCTAAATATTGAACTTAATGTTGGACATAGGTAAGCCAATTGTAGCATTGAGGTCCAACTACACCTAGCAACAGCAAACAGGAGTGTTTGGCACATTTTAATTTAAATTGGCATGCATACTAACTGTAGATCTTAGTGAGGAGGAGATATAGTATAGGATTATTTTGTTAATCATGAAAGGAGTCTGGTGCAGGCATGGGCATTTAAAAAATGAATGCCACAGAGGCCTTACAGTACATTACAGTACGCCCCAGGCCTTACAGTACATTGCACAAAGAATCTATAACAAGCAGGCAAGTCGGCCAGAGTAAGAAGATCAGGTAGTGACATAGGCAATCAACTTCATTCTGAAATTGAGTTTCCCACTTTTAGGTGGGATAACACAGCCAACTGAAACATTGGAGATCCTTGTCTAGAAGGACATAAAACTGACAGTAAAATTGCCATAGAAAGTAAAATAAACCAGTATCAAAGCAAGCTAAAACAGGCAGCTTGAACTATTTTGACATCTCTATGAAAGCTGCTTAGAGTGCCATGGATTAGCCACCAGAGCACAGAGAACAGGCGATAGATCATATTTTAATGCACAAACACCATGAGAAGCCTGGCCTGTTTTGAAAGAGATCTGAGGAATCTTTCACTGAGCAACAGAGGGTCACCGTATTGCTAATTCCGCATACAGAGAGAAAATTCATGGAAGGTCACACATGTACCAAAGTCAAAACAAACTGAGTGAACTGGGTCATACTGAGCGAGTCGGACTCCTGTGAAGGCTTAATAAAGACTGGAGGCATGGTAAGAGCACCAAAGGGGAGGGAGAAAGAGAGCAAGAGAGAAAGTGTGTACGCCCGACATAGTATGTTTGCACAGGCTTAGTCTGAAGGCTTGCTCTCATGGCCTACATTTCTAGCAGACAGACATACATGAGGTGAAGGGATTAGTCACTCACTGTTACCAAAAAAGACTAGCGACTGATGAGCATGGTTCACTAGGTATACCCCAGTCACCTCACTCGCTCATCACTTCACCTGAACACAAAGACCACCGACTATCTGAATCACCACAGCTCATTAATACGGCTGTGTGACTGTACCCTTGAGACGAAGAACCATATAATTCCATTTTGAAACGTTTTGGACTACCTGTGTATTTAATAATAATAATAATAAAACTTTATTTGTATTGCACCTTTCATACAAGAATTGCAGCTCAAAGTGCTTCACAGCATAAAATTCAATAAGAGACATACAATAGCAGTGCAAAGCATACAAACAATCAATATCATATCAGAACCTAATGTTATTATTTGCAATCTAAATCGCTTGGTGTGAATGTGATACATCACCAGAGTATTCAACCTCTACTGTCTGTAACTATGAATGAACACAACACTCAAAACTTACCACCTTTAGATAATAACGTTTGAAGACACTGTTCCTCTGAAAACTTAAAAACAGATTATATAGTTCTTCATCTGAGGTACTCAAATTATGGCAGTATCAAAATAATAGGAGGCATACTTGGAATTGAACATGTTTTGGGTGGTAGAGGAACAGTTTTGAGACTGAATTGTTTGATTGTTCATAGAATAAAACCTTATTCTCCCCAGGGGTGCTTCACACGTAGAAGCTAGCATAGAAAAATGAAGAGCGTAAACTAGAACTGAGTAAATTTAAGAATTAATAACACTGATAACATTGAGAATAGAATGATATATTATGTGCATCATAAAACCACCCGGTAATGAGTCATACAAAGGATTGCGGTGGTGGGAACTTACCACAAGTTTATTTTCAGTCCTTATCAGTCAATAGTCAAACCCCATTTAGCCCACAATAAAGATAAAGGGGAAAACTGCAGGTTTATAGATGACGTCATTCAATAAGGCCATTTCCTCCCCTAGCAAACAACAGGAAGACATACTTGTCTAAAGTGATATCCCAGACTTGGGAGTAGAGGCCAAAACCTTCAGCTGCTTCATGCATGCATGTACAGCACACCATACACAAATAAACACACAAACAAACACAAACACTGTAGTAGTAGCTCACAGAAAGAAATTGAGATCTTAATAATGATGGAACCTCGGGATGTTTCTAGAAAAAGGCTATCTTACCATCAGCCAACTTGCTTGTGCTATCAATCTCCTCCTCTACACCAACTCTCTTTTCTTTACAAAAGATGAGCCAAATTTTACTGTCAGTGTAGTGAAGGTCTATTCACTCCAATACATAGAACACGCCACAACCTTTTCACTATGACCCCACACAAGACTTAAATATTCAGTACAATGAAAATTATGTTTTTCAAACTCATTGCAACTCTTTTTTTTTTTACAGAAGGTATGTTGATGTAACATTACCCAAAATGTTAAAACTACTGTTGTTGTGAAAATGATAACTAAAGCCCTTTGATCTCCATCACCATGTATATCAACAAAATCAAGCCATTTCAGATATCCAATCTGTTTCCTGAATGATATTATATAATGTACTCTGGTTACCCGATTGGCCCATAAGTCAGTCTGTTGGTTTTCAGTAGTTGTTAAGGATATCAGCTAGCTAGTCCACAAACAAGTAATGAAACTAGTTTGCTGCAATTTAGTTAATTTTAGTGGTTCAAAAACATCCACAGCAAATGTGACAATTTATATATCACCTGCTATCACAAGTTAGCCAATGTTAATCTCCCATAGCAACCGATCATACTGGTGCCGTGAATTTGTTTACAGTTGATAGCTTCATGATACTAACTTGACATCTGAACAGAAGGCCATGCCCCCTCAACCTAGGGAGAACTGGCTGTGCTCAGAAAGGGTGCATTAAAATAGTTACAACAAATCAAATGATACATCTGGAGCTGGGTATGCTTCTGTAGCCAGTTTCATCTGATGCTGTATTGATTAGGGGCCAGTGTTAATTCATTGCCACACTTCAGGCATTGTAACCCCATACAGAACAATTTGTGCACATTTCTGCTACTTGTGTTGGCTACCTTGGAGCCTCTCAGTTATGACTGCACTGTGCAGGAAGTGCAGCACTCACCGTCAGCCAATTGAAAATCATATTGTTGTTACATCCATGAATGCTTAGTTACAACAGCACTGTGTCATTGATGTAGTTTTGGGTTTATAGCTGAAGCATTTATAGGCCTATAGTTTGCTATTCCTATTTAGTGAAACAAGAGAGGAGGAGAGAAGTGGCTCTCGCTCACTGCCCATAGACACTGGGAAGTGTGTGTGTGTGTGTGTGTGTGTGTGTGTGTGTGTTGTGCTGGCAAAACAGTGTTGTATTTATAGGTTAAGTTGCCTATTTGGTGATATGAGAGGAAGAGGGGGCTCACTCACTAACTTGAAATGTCAGGAACCGTGAGTGTGGTACTTCAAAGCTTCCACCAATGTTTTCTGCTCTTTCTGTATTGTTGTGCTAGATATAGAATAGTGACTTCTTGTGTCTATGTGTGTTAATCCTGTTGTCTTTTACATAGACACATTAACTACACGTCATATGGGCAGTACAACACAAACTGCTGCTCCCCCTTTGAAGCCTGCATCGCTTCGCATCTGTGACACTATGTTTCCTTGTTTCAGTTGAAAGGCGGGAGTGCACACATCACGTTGGTGTCAGCACTAGTCAGATGCCCAAACAGTAGCTAACCGCAGTGTTTACATAGTGTTAGGGGCAATAAAGAAATAAAGGGGCCATGGTGAAAAAAACAGTCAGTGAAATGAATTGCATATCCCTAACAGACAAACTGACAGAATAGGCCCAACATGTAACCTTGGAAACAAGCCCTGGTGGAGCACCTCAACCTCGCTTGAAGATGCAAATCAAAGTTTTACTTCCTCCTAGTACGACGAGGTATTAAAACAGTCGTATTTACAGGAAGAGGTCCTTGCAGTTGAGCCTTACTTGTAGTTAAGTGCATCGCTTA